>WUAM01000321.1:513742-537143 GCA_024336885.1 Actenoides hombroni | reverse complement strand
CTCACCTTCTGTGACTTACTATTATTAAAAAAAAAAAAATAATTATTCTTTTTGAATTCAAGTTTCATATTGTTTCTATAATTGACAATGATGAAATCATAATCTACCTATAGTGGAGTTTCATGTTATCTTTGCTACAGAGGCAGCATGCTATGACTGCCAGTATGATGCACAACTAAATCATATTTCTTAGGAAAATTTATTTACTGAGAGAATGGTGAGGCATTGGAACAGACTGCCCAGGGAGGTGGTGGAATCACCATCCCTGGAGGTGTTCAAAAAACGTGTAGATGTGGTGCTTCAGGACATGGTTTAGTGGTCCTGATAATTTTAGAAGATGGTTGGACTTGATGATCTTGAAGGTCATTTCCAACCGTAATGATTCTGTGATTCTATGATTCATGTTTTTCAAATCTTGGTGAAATGGATGTTTGATGAATATGTGAGAAGTCAGGAAAGCCAGTTCTGTCCGGCACTGCAAGCAGTGCACGTGAGCTTTACCAGCCCCGCTAATTAACTGCATTTAGGACATACCTGCCCTACTTCTGCCATCTGAGCTGCTGCCTGCCCAGAGCTGTCATCTGCAGGAATGGGCATCTCGGACAGCCCACAGCGCTCGCCACTCCTGCTGTGCGGGACCGTTTGCTTTCATGGAGAGCACCAAACCTGTTAGCAAAAGAGCCAAGCCAGGGCTAAATTAGTGTTTGTGCTCTGAGATTTCTGACGGATTGTTAAAAGCATTTCATTTACGCATATATACTCACATGCATGCTTTAGAGAACTGTACTGACAGTTGAGTTTTTTCCAGCTGATGAATTAAGGAAGAAGAGACATTCAGAAAGCTCATATTCACAGGTTCTGGGATGCACTGCTAGCATGCTCTTTTTTTTTCCAATATTACGCTCTGATTGGCTTTATGGCAGTTGCTTTTTAATTATAAAGTTTCTAAAGTGTAAGGTATTTTAGCATCACAAAATAATACTAGCTGCACCCCCAGCAACCTGAACTTCTGATACATTACCCTGCTTTTTTTTCTCCTGAGCTGAATTCATCAGTGTTATCTCAGCAGTCCAATATGTGAGACAGGCTCGTTTTTTCTTTTTTTAAGTGGTGCCTTTCCGATATTGTGACAAACAATCTGTAAAAAATGTAGAACTGATAAAAGAAAAAGAAATTATTTATAGATAAGGCTGCTTCACCCTTTGCTGTTTTACCAGAACAAGCAAAATTGCTTTGTGAGTTTCAGAAAGAATGTACGTTTTTTGGTTCCCGGAAAGTACATTTCAAACGAAGTAGGAATCACTGCATTAAAGACACATTACTGCAAGAAAAATGGGATCTGCCCTATGTTATTTTTAAAACCACCTCTTCATTATCATTAACTGTTAATTAATCACTCAGAACCCAGGAGTCTGACCAAGACCTTTTCGTTTGGTGTGTTGCTAATCAGGATGGCATAAAGTGCATTGCACGGCACAGCTCCAGATTGCCTGTCCTGGTCTCTTGCCCGAGTAGCTTCCCAAATCTTCCTTTTCCAGCCAAATTGCAGAAAAAAAATAGTTAACAAGCAGCATTCACATAATCTAAATTTTCAGATGTTTCCAATCCATCTGCTAATCCAGGTCCTGTTACAGAACTAGTGTGAACAGTTTAAGGAAAACTGACCTTAGCTACTATATTCTGGAGGTAACTATCTCAAGGCTGAGCCAAATGGATAGGTCATGTGTATTTTCCTCACCTACTTCTGTGAAAACACAGCCCAGCTAAATTAGCTCTGAAATGGTTCGGATTAACTCAACTGCCTGTGTACTGCAGGAGATGTAGAGCAATTAAATGATCCATTAATTGATTTGGGTTTTAGTAAAAAGCTTACTTGACCATGACTATGCAGCTATGTCTTAACAACTAATTAGCATAGCTTAGCTTAAGTTAGCTGAGCCCTGTGATGCTTTAGTGGTGATGTGGCTTTCTGAATCTGACAGAGACATCAGTGTTGCTACTGGACATTAGAAATGCTGTTATTTCTTCTTGAGGTGTGTCCCATACCTTATCCACCATTGCCTGCTGCGTTCTTGGCTTTCTGACTTCTTGGACAAAAATCTAAACTCATTGCAGCATCTTCATGGGGCAATGGAACAAATAATCTGTTTCTTAGGATCTGTGTCTATAGAACATGACAGGCTTATGCAGAGCTAGAAGAAACTCTACCTCTAATGATACATTGATGCTCATCTGTTTAGAGGTAGCATTTCTTTCAGCTCTGTTTCGTAACCTGTGACTTTCCACCACAAACAAACACCATCCTTTGAGGCAGCAGCAGCAGCAGCTCCCAGGATTTCAAAGCCCATTGACTTCTTGCTTTCATTTTATGCGCTGCTTTGTACTTCTGAAGCTCTCCAGGGATTGATGTCAGTTGTTGTCATAGACGTCAGATGTCAAAGGCTGCATTGTTTTCAATTTTCTGTTGCACTGAATGTCAGTATGGGAGAACCTGTGCTTCCCTGGCACGGGTGTGCAACTTACCAGGGGTCTGCAGAGAGGAACAAGCTGCAAGCTGGAGCAGCTTACCCTACAGCATGACCTGGCAAAGGAATGTCCCCAGCCACGGCTACTTTTAGACTGACACATACTGTTTGACCCACGACACTGCAGAACTGTTATTACTATGGCCTTTTTTTGTTTTCCTTTAGCTGATTTATTCTAGAAATTCATACCATTCAAAATAAAAATAAAAATAGACAAAAAATAATTCTGTTGAAGCTAACCAATGGTATTCTAGTTTTAACAGAAAATAAGTGCTTGATGGGCTGTTGACAACAAATAATTTATTCATTGAAGTTAGCCCTTTTGTGTTTCCTATTTGCCAGTAAACAGATGACAGTAAAATCCAGAAATGTACGTGTTGCTCATATGCAAATCAGTAAAAGAGGATTTTATGTGGATAAACAACAACTCAGGGATTGATCTGTCCATGAACTCTATAGTGCAGGACTGTTTGCTGGTTTAATATTCTCACTTATTGTGATTTTTACGGGAGACACAGGTAACTTGCATTCTTTTCACAAGGGGATAAGAGTTAGCTTTAGGAGTAGGGCCTGATGAAGATAGGTGTAGCTGGAGAATTAATCTTAGTTGCCAGAAAGGTATGCTGAAATACCAGAAATTGCTAAGTGAATATTCATATGTCAAGTTTCCTTTGAATTAAGTCTAAAATAATGTACCTCATTTAAGTTTTAAGTGATTTGTAAAGTATTAAATGCTTAGCATCTATCAACATGTCTACAGTACCTACAAAGATGCAATGTTTAACACTGCTGTTAATAATGAGAGAAGTGTATTATTACTGGTGTTAGGGTTGATGGAACTTCTACTACTGACATTTTTAAGAACTGGCTCAATAAAGCCTGTAGGGAATGATTTAAGTGTGGATGATCTTGCCTTAGCATAGAGGGATGGACTTGGGAGGTCTCTATTTTCTGGGACTCTCTGCAGAGAGGAGACTTATATACAGCAGGTCTAATACTGGCAAATTTGGATGTGATGGTCTAAGCAAACTATGTTGAAATCATTAGTGGTAAAATCAGCCTGGAGGGTCCAGCTGGGCTTAGGATCTGCAGGATGGCTGTAGACTATTCAGACAGAACAAAAGATGGGCCCTACTCCAGTGAATTCAGTCTTATTCTCAGGTCTTTTGCAAAGCTCTTGATGAACTTTTCATCCCTTTGTAAAAATAAAATAAAATAAAAAATCAACTTGTCCCATGACACAGTATGAGTTTTGCATGTAAACTAATAGCTCATACTGCCGTTTGAAGGCAAGATTGTTATCAAATAAATGACTACTGCTGTTTTGATACTGTATTTCTCATGCTGCTGTTATATACATTTAATACTGATCTATCATGCTATGAAATGTGCATATGGCACTAAATATATTGACCAAGATTTCTCAAAAGAACAGTTTTCTACAGAGTACTTCAGAAATGCAGTCTGAAATAATTTTGCTGCTCCTGGCTTGGAAGAAGGGACAAACTTTTTGTTTCATAGAAGATTAATGTGTAGTCAGAAGGAAGAGAGTGCTTATATTTGGATCATTCTTCACAAGCAAAAGGCTGACTTTGTTTCACAGTGATTGCCTTTGTTTGATAAATAGTTCTTGGTTGAAATGGAATACGTAAATATTTAGAGACATAAATAACTCAGTCATGGTAATGACTTGTAGACAATGATATATCAATGCCATTATGGAAATTTGTGTTCAGCATCATAAACAAAAGCTAAACTGTATAACATGGGATGGTATTTCTGTATAAGGATTCCAGGAAGCAAAAGTTTTTATGTGTATGCTGCAGATTAGCCTGAATTTCCACAAGCGAGGTATTACGAAAGAAACTGATTCTACAAATGCGTGTACTCAATCTGTCCAGACCTGCCCTGAGGTATGGCTGCAAGAGGACAGAATAGGGATAAATCCTTAATATATAGGTAATATCAGACTGGCAAAGAATTGCCCCAAGGAGAGATGCGAATTGGTTGTGTGAGCTTGGTGGGAAAGAAGTCCTGTGAGTATTTGATGGTAAGAGCTGACCTAGGCTGGCTTTGCGCAGGTGAAACAAAATTATGGACAAAATGAGCCCAGAGATGGACTTGGGTATCCACCAAATAATGAGGTGGCTTGTCAGGCTAGGAGGTAGGAAGGGGCTTCCACTCCTTCTTGGAGGACATAATGCCATGGGGCTGACAATGAGACTACTTCCATGGTAATCATCTGCTGGAAACAGATGAAGACATAGATGTATTTTTGGCTGAGGTTGATTGAGAGCTGCTGTAGTGCTGTTGCTGTGAAAAGGCTAGGGTTGACCCAGCAAAAAAATATGTCCATTAGGGATAGAGATCAGAGATATCACAGGTCCTTGTGAAACCTGCATACAAATTTAATCACTCATGCATAAGAAATTAAGAGAAGTGGGGCAAAGAGTGTTTAAAATTCTAATTTCAAATTTCAGGGTTATGGATATTCTGTGAATTGACTGCAGGATGGCCCTCCCTTCTCGCACTTCTTAACTTCGGGTCCTTGATTTTGTAAATGTCAGAACATTTTTAGAACAGGTTTTGTTTATTTATTTATGTTTTGGGTGGAAATGTATGCAATGTCTTTAAATGCACGTTACCATCTGGAAACAGGGATGGGAGCCAAAAAAACACAGCCGGCTCTCTTAAAAACTCCAGCCAGGGCTTTTCAAATCACATCAAGACTTACTTATTTATAGGATACTGAACTGTTGAATATTGTGAAGCACATGGAGCCTGAGGAATGATGAACTTTAGATTAAATTTTATAGTTTTTCCAGGGATACTGAAACTAAAGTGGCCACTCTACCCTGTTCAAAATAATGCGTCCATGGGGTTCAGACAAGTATTACTGATTGAATGTGACCTCCAAAGATAATGCTTGGGATGTACTTTCAAATTTCCAAGATCCACTGAGGAGTCTCTTTCTTGTCAACAAACCTTCTCCCTCCACTTCTCAATGAAAATTAGTAGGGAACCTTACTGATATATACATCTTCCTGAAGAAAGGATTTTTTTACCTTCTTTTTTTCTGAGAATGATATCAACAGAATATGTGAAGTGCCTTAAAAAAATCACAACTCTTTTATTAAATAGACTAGCTAAAAGACAATAGAAGGAAAACAGCATTTATTTCAGCTTATCATAAAATTATGTCTGCATTGCTTGCCAGAAACTGTATACAGTGTTTGGAAAATCCAATAGCCAAAGAAAATGTAAATAATGTATCTGCTTGAAATGGGTCACAGTGATGGCTTTAGACTTACCAGAGCTCAAGCAGTTTAGATAGAAAACTAGATTGCTTCAGGTTCATTGGTGTATCTTTGCATGCAGCAAAGGAATATATCTTTCTTTTTCTGTAAAAGCAATTTTTAACTTCAGCTGGTTGCTAATTTATTCATGTGTCATGTTGCCTTTTGTCTCCAGTGAAATGAATGTGTGCTGACCTTCCACATACCATCACATGCTGTAGGACACTGTAGAGGATATACATAGAAGGTACTCTTCAGGAATTTCTGGGCTTTTTCTTCATGTGCCTTTATTTTTCTTCTTCTCTGAAGGGAATGAGCAGCTTTGAGTTCAAATAGCCAATTTCATTTGCTCTCCCCACCTACACACTCTTTGCAAAAAAGCTTCTTTTCTTTTTTTTTCCCCTCACATTTGTGATAACCTTAATAAGGAATCCCTGCATGAACACAGGGGACTGTAACAAAACTGCTCCAAACAAAAAATAATTAAAACCCCAGCTAAGAATGTTTGACTAACATTTATTTATTGCAAACTTCCTCCGCATAAAGGAGCAGAATGATGGTGTTGGTCAGAGAAAGTGCATCATGGGGATGAGGACTAATAGATGAGATGTCTTGCTGGAAATCTATTATACCCCATAGTTTACCATCCTTTTCTTCCCTGTCAAATGGCAGCCTCCACTTTCCTCCAGGATTCATGCAAAAGCCTCTGCAACAGCATAACCTGTATGCTCACAAACTTGTACTGTTTGTGAACATGAACAGTCCTGCCAGAGATGGGAGAGTGAAGTCACAGCACTCCTACCATGGCTGGAATCCCACCTGTCAGGGTTTAGAGACAATTGATTCTCAACCAACTACAAAATCAAATATAAAGCTCTGAATTTTCAATGTTTGCAGCTCAGTGAGGCCTGACAGCAATTAAATGCAATTTTACCAATAGTAAGAAATATTATTTTTATCAATCATATTTATATTACCATAGTAATTGAGTGTATTAATATCCTTACAAGATCTCCAAAACATGAGAGGGAGATTTTTTTCTATTATACAGATGTAGAGTCAATGCCAAGGGGCTGCTTGCCCTAGGTGGCAGAGGACGCCTGTGTGGTCTCTCACAACCATTGAGGAGCAAGCTTGCTGAGCCATCTGGATGCAAGGCAGTTCAGGTCAGAAACACTGTACTTATCCAGGAAGATGTAGCCTCCCAGCAAGGAGGAACCTCTCCAGCACAGCACCAAACTGGTATCTTCAGCTGAGTTAAATGCATGAGCTATGTTTGAGCACAGGATCCCTCTGTTGCCATGGATAAACTTCTCTGTGGCCAAACCCTGAAAATCTGCATAATCCCAGGCTCCTCCAGACCCCAGTTGTGGAAGTAACCTGAATCATGTGGAGTAGCTGTGACTGCATCTTCACAACCCACCATCTGTGTCTCCTGTGGTCTGAAATGTAGGTAATGCAGAGCCAGGACAGTCACATTCTGTGCACTGCAACCACAAGGGTTCCCAGTCTCACCAGGAGACTCTCAAAGCTGGTGTGCTGAACAAACAAGGCACTAGTGCTGGACCTCTTGGCACAAACTACATCTCTGAGAGGGAGAAAAAAAACCCCAAAAACATTTTGCAGGTTTATTTGGGTTTTAGGAGTAAGCGAGATGATCTGTGCTGGGCAAGGAAATCCATTATTTTCTAGGCAAACTCCCTTTTGGTTTCAAAGGACATTCAGGCTTAACACTCAGTGGTATAGCAAGACCTTAAGTATAAGCTCCAACATGTTACCAAAAGATGAAACAGAAAATTACCACACATACACATACATTACATACACTATTTGTCCTCCTAAGTATAGGGGTTTTTTTGTGGGATTCTATTGCTACCACAATTGATGATGAGATTTCAACACATGCAAATACTGTAGCTAGTGCTAGTTTAGATGCTGAGGGTACTGACAGCTGTGCAACCACAGCATGGCTGTCAGCATGGGCTCCTCTAAACCTGATGTAGGAGGTATTTTGAAGAAGTCTATGATGTTCAGGTTTCTTTTCAGTTGACATCTGTTTATCTGTGATATATCTAGAGATGACATGTTGTTACATGCTCTTTCTGCCTGTTTCCCTTTGCTGCTGTGCATTTCAGTCCTAAAAAAAATCAGCCATTTTCTGCTGGGTCTCAGCCTAAAAGTAATCTAAGCACCAGAAGTGGAAACATGAGTTGTTCAGGGAAGGGAAGGTGAAGAGCAGTACTGAAGAGAGTCTGAAACTTTCTCCTGTAGGATTATCCCAAGCCTTATCCCCCAGATTGACAACCTCTGTATAAAAATGTGTTTGCATTGGTGTTTTTTTCTAAAAATGTCATGAAATCAATTACTTCCCATTTGCTCTAATCATTTCTATAGTGAAAACAACTGTTGTGTCTCATTTATCAAGACAAGGTGCTTAATATTGCTTTCTTTAGCCAAGAGGGATTTTTTTTCCATTGCCTCTGCTGCAGTGAGCTGACCATATTTCTGATGGAATTAAACTGGCAGGTGTGTGTTTTAGTTGTTCAATTCACACTCTGGTATTTATAGTTTCAGTTACATTAATAATGAATCTCTGAAGAAGCCCATCTGTTAAGCTGCACAGCCACAACTTTGAAGACTTTAATTTCTCTTGAATTGCAGTATTCTCAGCTGCACAATGAAGGGCATCTTTTGATCAGTTTGCAGCATTATAACTTCTCTGCCAGGCTTGTTGTACTTATAAATGTTCTTATTTGTGTGCTCATGATGCTTAGGATCTGCATTACAGAGTAACTAGTGTGGAAGCATCACAGATTTGCCTGAGACCAGCTGACTTAAAAACAGGTGAAAGAGGGTGGGTGAGAAGAGCCCTTTTGAGAATTAGGCTGTGCTTGTCTCAGCCAGCTGACAGGAGAGGCACTTGGTAAATTTTGCTAAGATTGAGGAAAATGTGACATGAAATGTTTCATGAGGACATGAAAACATGTGAAGGACAAAAAAATAATTACAGAATGGCTGAGGCTGAAAGGGAGAGTATACATTGCTGGCTCATGGTCAGTTTGGTGCCCAGCAGCTCCAGCCCCCACCTAGGTCCTTTTCTGCAGAGCTGCTTTCCAGCTGGCTGACCTCCAGCCTATACAGGTGCTTGGGGTCATTTCTCTGCAGGTAGAGTATATTGCATTTCTCTTTATTAAATTTCATGAGATTTCTTTCCTGTTGGCCCATATCTTCAGCCTATTGAGGTCTCTTTGAATGGCAGCACAAACCAAACCTGGACTCATCTTCCCTCCAGGTCTGTACCTTGTGGGACTCTTCCAAGCAGGTCCCTGAACAGGCCAAACCTGCTAACCTTTCTTTTAGATAAACAAAGTTTGTGCTGTGTAAAAGGTTTAGAGTTACCTCTAGTTAGAAGTCCCCAAAATGCTAGATAGCAGCTCCAGGGAATATCAGTCATAACTCTCCTGGCAGACAACTCAAGAAATGAATTTTGTTCCTGTTGTCATTGGGTGTGCTTCTTCTAAAGCCCTGACTGGTCTTTGCTGTCCTTTTTTTTCAGGCAGCTGCCAAACAATTCAATGTCTGAAGAACTTCTGACTCATGGGGTGACGTCTGATGTTGGGCCAGGGTGAGAAGCTGGGGAAAGGCTTTTGTGGGAGTCTTGTGGGTTGCTGGGGAAAATGTGGGATATTTGCAGTATGTTGCAAAAGTGGAACCATAACATAGGAAAGTGGACTTAGTTAAAATTGACACTGCTTTATCTAGGCAAAAGTGAATAGCAGGAAAAAATTAAACTTAACACTTTAATTAAGTCCATACATTTTCCTAAGTATATTAAAAGGGGAATAAACCCCAAGTAAATTAAATTAAAACATGTTGATTTAGTCTCTCATTAGATGTTTTAGTTGTTTTTCTGAAAAGGTTTCTCTTACTTTAACTTTTTTTGTTTAATTAGCAATAAAAAAAAAAAACCAAAAAAACCAAACCCCAAAACAAAAAACCAACCCCAAAACTGATGGCTGAGAAGGGAAACAGATATTTATTAAAATATTACAATTATTTTTTTTTACTTTGAAATATTAAAAAGATTATATGATATAGATCTAATTCACTATAGGAGGACTTACATTTTACCGTGATGAGCACTACAGATACAAGATTTGGAAAGATGGAAGATAATACATGTTTGCACAGATTAAAAATAAGAAAAGCCATAGTTGTATTACAGCTGGTGTGAACATGCGAACTGTGTTGTAGCTGTTGAATGTGACCAGTTTGCAAAAGAAAATTGGCAAGTGAAGCACAAGAACCACAGCATCAGAGCTGGAAAAGAGATTGCTTCTCTGCTGTACTCCTTGACAATGAAGAAATGCTCTATTTCACTTTCAGACCATTGTGCAGTCTAATTTTTACTGAATATCCTTTTTCTTCCTTTGGGAGACTGACTAATCCCCATGTCCCCAGGACTTTTTTCTTAAAAGTCATCCCTATGTTTCCTTTTTTCATTTACTTACAGTTATATCCCTAATGATTCATCTCCTTTGTTTAAATATTGTAAGTCTACTCAGCTAAATTTGCAGAGCCATTTATTTAGGGAGTTCTGCTTTATCAAATGGAGTTAAGCATGGTTCAGCAGGTAAGCCTTTACAATGGTGTGAATTAGAGAAATCCCTCAAATCCCTCAGATTTCATCTCTGCTAAGTTAAATTCTAAACTTTTTATTCCTTAACATTTTGAAATTCCTTTTCAAACAGCCCATTTGAAAAATAATTTGAAATGTAGGATTTCTCTATGTGCATATGTAATATTTAATCTGTCTAGACAATAACCACATGACAAGTTACACAAGGCTCTTTTCCTGCAATTGTATTTTGTCTAGGAGTTTATCCAAGAAACACAAAGTAACTTTGCATATCTTGTGCCATATTTTTTATTCTTTATGAGCACTTTCCAAATGATCTTTCTATAAATCTTTCCCCATTAATCATGTTATCCAAGAGAGGTATGTTCTGCAATTTTCTACACTACATCAATGTATATGTTTTATCTTTCTAGCCCTTCTGGGCACTATCTTTTCTTTCCCTTATGTTATCAATCACAATTTGACACATAAACTGACTTCCACAGACGTTTGAATGCGCACACACTGCTGACAACCTACCTGTCTATCACCTTTTCGTAATGCTGATTGTAAAGATCTTAGTTACGTTGTGATTTTCTCCTTTCCTTGTTTTTTGTCCTTGCAGTTGAAGGTGCAGTCATTTTCCCTTATCTACTAAGTATGAGATATTTTTCTTTGGCTTATCTTTTATAAACTTGTATTACCTGTTGTACTCTGTATCCTGGTGGGAGAGTGGGGTGTTGATAGTTGAGCATTGGGGTTCCCTGAGTTTCGCTCTAAGAAAGTGGAGAGACAGAGGAAGCAATGCAGAACCCAGTAACCAAAGCCCTAAACAAATTGTTGAGACAGACTGGTTCAGATTCTTGTTAAATCAGACTTTGTGTCTGTCCACACACTTAACCCACCAGAGACTTAGTTCCCAGGATGAAAAGTTAAGGTTTTGGGAGTCTCAGTACCTCACATTTCAGAGCACTTGGCTCTGTAGCAACAGGTAACTTAATGAAGAGTGACAGGAAGTGTAGAACGGTCTGAGCACTGCCTGTAACACTTTTGGGTGTACAAGCTCAATGGGCTCAAGCTCCAAATCCTGCAGGACAGAGAGATCAGCAGGGGGCATATATACACTCTCCAGTCTCTGGTCTGGAAAAATCTTGCAAGGTAAACAAGGAGTCTTTGTCCTGTTACATACTGCTCTCAGAGATGCAATGATTCTTCTAGAAAAATGTTCTGTATTTTTAGGCTATATTTCGCCTGGTTCCATTACTCAGCTTTGACAACAAAAGAAGAACATTATAAAATCTTTGTTGAGAACAATCTGTTGCCAAGTGCCACATCAGAAATCCAGTGATGTGCTTTAGTAGAGCTTCTGCTCAAGTCTCACCTCAAAGGGAGATACCTGAAGACCAACTTAATAGCTTCTCAGGATCATGAAAAGTGGAAGGAAAAAGTAGAGGGGGTCAGTTTCAGAAGAGGATCTGCTTCTCTGGGCTATTTTTAGTCACAGTTCTCATTTCTAGGGAATTGGATTCTTTGCAAAATGGGCTGTCATCAGCAATATATGGCATATATATATTCAGGCTGGTGTTCTGATCCAGATTAACAAGTGAGGACTGCACCTGCCCATTGGTACAGGTTATCACCTGATGAGAGACCAGGTGATAGACCAGCTTGGATGTCTGGTCTGAATTTTCACAGGAGTTTAGGAGAACAGGGACAACCAAGCTCCAAATAAACTACACAGGGTTCTTATAAAACTTGGTGTCAGATGCAAAAATTGTGCTCTTTGCCATCTCTCCTCTCTGCTGCCATCTTGTAAGGTTTTCTTTTGGAGGACTTCTATGGATATTGACTATTTCTGTATGTATAGGGTTGCTATCAGCTATTTAGCCTTTATTTCATAAAAAAAATAACATCTCAGAAAGTCCTTATGGACTGAAATGATTTGATGTCCTCTTGAAGAATGTAGTGTTCGGAAGTGCAGCATTCTGCAACTAGCCCACTAATGTTATAAAGTTTATAACTGATTCAGCATCAACAGTGTCTTTGGCACCATACAGGGAGCAAAAGCCAAGTGGTTTATCTGCCTGGAAGTTTATAATTGGATCCAGCCAGACATAGAATACATCTATGGACTATCGAAAAAAGAAAATCCAAACAAAGAGCAACAGACAGATCTTTGGCTGGCGTAAGTCTGTGCAATTTCATAAATCCATCAATTATACTCTTTCCCTGAGAACCTGACTCATTTTTACCCTCAGTCAACGTGAAAGAGCAAAGCTGATACGAAAGCAAAAACAACTTTCCGACTTGAAAACTTTTCTTTCTAATTGACTGAAATTTTCATACTATCAGGCAAATTTTTTGTTAAATATTAGTCCACATTTCAGCAAATATGAAGCTTGTTAAAGCTCCACTAGCTTCAGCAGGAAAAAGTAATGCTGAAATTGATAGTAATGAAGGATCGAGTCTAGACAACCACTTTGAAACTGTAATTTGGAAAGTGGGCGATCTTGGGTAGTGCACTGGGCTTGATTTCTCTTGTATACATTTAATCAATAAGGTGAAATCATTAGTTGTGAATTTTTTATTGGGTTGCTTTGGGTTGCTTTAATTGCCTTTTAGTTACATTTCAGGAATTATTCTTTCAAGAATGTTTTCCTCTGCTTTATAAAGTCTGTTTTAAACCTTAAGTTGTGCTGGGGCATACCTGTTTGCAGTCTATAACTTAATGTCTCTGCCTTGTGAAAAATGTCTGCAATATGGACATTTGCTAACACACCAAATTACAATGTTCAGATGGGTTAGTTGAAAGCCTTAAATTAACATAACAACATAGAGATGGCCTTCAATAAAGAGCAATAAAAGGGGTTGCAGTTCAAAAGTAATTTATGTCTGAAACTGTTGTCCATGGCAACACACCTACACATTTTGTCTGGGGAATGTGTTACTGTTTCATCTGCTGGAAGGGGGGGAGGGGAAGAGTATTTAATTAAAATAAAAGACCAAATATATTATTATAAAGGTGAGAGAAAATAATCTGGATTGACAGTATTTGTCTGGTTTTGTTAATCCCTATCAACAGTTCTCATAGAAGTATCTGGTATGTTTTCACTCTGTATAGGAGATGTTATGTTTTGAGACAAGAGGATCAAAAATTGGGTCTTTAAATAACATCCCCATGGGAACATGTCTGGAAGTGTTTCTAGATATCTTTTATCTCTTTTAAGATGGAAATTCAGAGCCACTTTCTTCAGTTTATAATTGTCTAGCTGTCAATTTTCCTTTACAAACCACAGGCCAAAACACTGAAAGTCATATACAAATTCATGAAAAAAAAATTTAAAAAAATCATGAGCACAGTGGTGGCTAGGAAAGGTTATTTCTGGTGCTGTTTGATAAGAATGTGCTCATTGCATTTTTTTTTTGACCTGGAAATGCCAGTGCTTCTAGTCTGGCACATACATAAATATTTACCATGTGCTCCTGATAGCCATGTGATAACTCTGTCTTGAAGCTTGACCCCATCACCTACAGTCTGCCCATCAACTACAGCTGTTTCTAGTATTCAAAATGCCTCAAAAACTTCTCAGCAGCCCCAAACTAGAAAGTCTTGCTTGCATTTTTTTTTTTCCCCAGTCTCTTCCCCACCACATTACTTGTTCTCTCTCCTCATGTCTAAGCAATTCCAGAGATTAAAGGCTCACATTACTAACTGGCTTTGCAGAAATATTTTGCAACATGCAGTGAATACATGAATGCTACAACAGACATCATTCCTCAAGGATGTCCAGACATACATTATCTGCTGGACCTCCAGCTACTCAGGAGGCCATGCGGGCTTTTCATTTTCTTACCAGGCAAAGCCTGGGAGCAGAGAGGACCACCTATGTGTGAAACCCAGAGATTGGTTGCTTTGTAGAGAGCACTTCTATAACCACAAAAAATAAAGTTCAACAGCTAGGGAGTAACAGGAGTAATACTTGTTTACAGTAAAGAACGCATAATGGATTCCCACCATTTTTAAAAGAAACAATTTTTATTCTGGGTCTGGACAATTATTATAAGCAGAGGCTAAGTAAACTACATGGATTAATGTCCTTCTGAAGCTGGCCTCTTTTGGACTGAAATTACAACACAACTAGGAAAAGGGAATCTGATCGCCAGCTCCATTCCCACAATCATACCATATAATCCCTCTTCGGCATTCGCATGTATATTGTGCTACAAACACTTATTTCCAGCATATCAGGGATTATTCTGCTCTTCTTCTGTCCTAAAATTAGTTTGGATCTTGTTCCTTTTGCACCAGTCAGACCAGACTCTCCATGCTCTAGCACTTAGGAAGCTTCACCTTATTTCCAGCCTGAATGTGTTCACAATCTGTTTATAGTATCTATTAATCTGTTTATAGTATCTATTAATCTCTTTATAGTATCTATTTATCTGTTTATTCCTCTGACAGTATTATCCTTTAATAGAAACAGCTCTTCTACTCCTATATTTATAGAGGATGATCACATCCCCTTTTCATCTTTTGCATTTTGAGACTGAACAAACTTGTGTCTACTGGTCTCCTTTCATGTGACCGACTCACTTTACCCCCGAAATTTCTAGTAGCCTCTTTTCACGCTAGTCCAAGTTGACAGAGAAACAGCCATCATACTTGTAAATACTGTGTTGAATGGTAGTCCTGATTATTTGCCTCATTGAATTCTGAAATGAATGTATGCATTGAAAGGAAAAATAGTTCAAAACTTGCTGGAAAATGCTTAACTATCAAAAAAAAAATCAGAGAGGGACCCCTTTATACTTGAAAGTTTAGAGGAACTATAGATCAACAAAGGTTGAAAAACACCCTAAAAAGGACAGGTTTTGGGAGATGCCTGTCTTGCTTATAGTCTGAGTAATTTCACAGTCTAATTAAAGGATTTGTAAAGCAAGTGTTGTAGAATCCACTTTTAATCAACCAATCAATCAATAAAGTATACAAGATTCTGAAGTCTAAAAATGTCATAAGCAAACAAGTGTTGAAAACTTAGAAAGGGACAGTTAACAATTAAGGATTAAGTAACTATAAAATCCAAACCATGCTGTAAACACTTGCTAATTAGAGTAAAAATATTAGATTAAAACTTTATTCAAAACTTTTATAATACTTCAGAAAATTATAAAACTCTTTCCACTTAAAACAAATTTTCACTGAAAATTAAAATTAAAGCCAAAGAACAGAAGGCTTAAGTCTCCAGGTTTCATTTTACATTTTGTTTTTCCCTGTCCCCCCTCTGATAAATCTTTTAAATTTCCCTACTACAATGAAGATAGTTGAAAGAGAAACAGAAAGATGGAAAGAAAAATCCTTTCCTCCTTGCAGCCTCCGAATTTGACACAGAAAATGTATTCATGGAAACTACCAAAAAATATCTTTTTTAAATTTATTTAATTAAGTTCAGTTAAACTTGCGACTTTTCTAGAGTTATTAGTCTAAGCAGTTATAGCAAGAGGGTGTAAACAATTTTATTTTGTTCAGCATGTTTGAACATATAATAGATTAACTTCACAAGTCACACATTAATGACCATATCTAATTTAATTTTAGCTTCTTTTAAAAAAAATACTTTTAATTAAAATTTCTAGAAGCTCAGTCTTTCATTTCCTCGTGGAAGTCAGGACAGTATGAAATTGTGCTGTCTTCTAAAAACTCCAATAAAAGCAGTTTTATCACAAAGAAATTTTAACTGTAAGAAACTAGCAGTGAAATATTAACAAGAAGTCCTCCTTGTTCTCCTAAACAGCATTCCTATGGGAGAACTGTCTCTGGGAAAAGGCACTGTCAGTTAAGGTTCTTGGGGAAAAGATACTCAGCCTTTTCAGCAGCTGCAACAGGAGCTTGAACAGTCTTTCCAGGCAGAGGTTAACCTTTAAGAGTGTCTTCAGCAACCCTCAGGTCAGTCCTTTGGAGACTAAGTCACTCTGGAAGGTTTGCTGAGCGCTAAGGCTGGGAGGATGAGTGGGAGAGCGCCTGGTGGACCTGGAAGTGGAGTAAAGTCTCCCAGGAGTGGTCCCTAAACCAGCCTTGGGCAGGACAGCACCCTCCCCTCTCTCTGAAGAACATCTGAAGATGTCTGTGCTTCTGCATTTTTCACTTGCCCTCTGTCATTCTCCATATCCTTTCTTTCCTCTTGAACATTTCCTCTAATAATTCATGCTTATAGCTCTAAGTATAGTCTATGCCATTCATTATAGTAGAAGTCCTTACCACTGTATGATTTGGCAGTGCTACCTAAACCAGCACAGCTGAATTGCCACAAAACAGTGAATAATTGCGGAGCATCATTTTGGTGGTTAGACATTTTAGAAATTCAGCTCTAAATAAAAAGCCAGCTGTCTGAAGTTTTCCTGAACCATAGCTTGAATCTTCCTAATGCTTTATTCCTCAAAACCTCCTGGGTCAGCGAGTTCCTTCAAAACATCTGGAAGTAGCCTTGATTATATTTTGTACTGAGAAAACGGAACTATTTTGTAGGAGGAATGGGTCACTTCAAGTGCTAGTAACAGCTCATGCAGATTTTTCCCTGCTTTGAGTGAGGATTGTATTTTTTTAACATTATATAAATAATTACCTTCAGTATAGCTTTCTTTCAATAATCTGATTTTTTTTCTCTTTTATTATATTCTTAATGATTTTTAAATTATTTTAACTTTGGGATTTTTTTTTCTAGGTTGACATGTTAGAATAAGTCACCTGTTGTACTAGCAAATGAAGACAATAAACCAAGAGGTCTTTGAAGTACCATGCCCACAACGATCAGCAGGAGGTGTAAAATGCCAAAAGCTTTCAAAAGCTTAAAAGCTTTTGAAATTTATAATTCAAAGCCTACACTCTACCTACATACCAAGAGCCTGCAATGCCTAGAATCTCACAGGGATTGCTAGCACCCTCAAGACATCGACACACTGGTATATACTGTCAGAATCTCCATTTGGATCCAGGGTCAAGTCTACTTGGAAATGAGCCGTTTGCATGTAATTAAACTCTTTGTTGAACTGAAATAAAGCTGCCTGCTTAAGAAACACCAGCATTCTCAGTAGTAGAAAGTTTCAGTGTGAGGACATCCTTTTAGGTCTTTTGAAATGTTAAAACTTTCCCTCTGTTTGAGAGAGTTGCCTGTCCTGACTGGCTGCCTATTTAAATGCAAGCGTGTCTGTACCTGTAAAGCAACATATCTAAAGATCATTAATGAAAAACTGAAGTTCTGTATAGCAAGTGAATCTCTATTTTTATCTGAAGTGGTTTTGGAAAAGCTGGCTAATGATTTTTTGTTTAAAAGTCAAGCCTCAATATGATTCATTTTCAGAACATCTTAAATGCTCTTATTTTGCCTGGTGGTAGTTTCTGCTCATACTTTCTGAATGCAAGGACATTTATACATAAAGAAGCACAAGCTCTATCATTTTCAGTTTTAAGTAACATGCTTAGCAAATGTCAGTCATGTCTTTGTATTACTTGTAGCTATTACACCTCAGCTGATACTAGAAATGCACTGATGTAAAATCTCCCCCTATTTCCTGCAAGTCAAAAGATTTTTAAAATTATCTGCATAAATGCATTTATTAGCACTGTTAACATTTAAATAAAACTCCCATTACTGCCATCAGTCACCTAATTGGGCTTTCCTAACCTGCTTAAGCTTATCATGTGTTCCTCCATCTTTCATATCAGCCTCTTTCTGTGGTGGAGAGCTAAAAACCCAGCACTGTACCCAGGGCTCAGCCAGCAGAAGTTGCCTGGGCAACCAAGATACAGGAATTGGACATGTGGATAGTGGCAGGAAAAAAGAAAACCTCTAAAAGGAGAAAAAAAAAATATCCAAAACACTCTTTATAAATATTTTGCCATTTGTTAAACCATTTGTTAAGTATCCCAGGGTTGCTCTGTACCGATGTTTGAGGTGTAAGTCTCATCTGCCTTGCAGTGAGAGGTTACAAGAGCTCAGGCAGCAGTTTAGCAAAGGGAAAGTTAAGATGATCACAGCCTAGAATTATCCAGAGAGGGGAAAAAAAAAGAAAGATTTCTGATACAATAAGGCTTTCTGTTTTAGAAGAGAGGGTATAACAGTATCTGACAGTCCTGTCTAGCTGAAGCTAAGTACAGTCAGACTAGAAATAATGTATGCATTTTTAATGAGGATACCAGTTAAGCTTTGAAGAAATTCTCCCAAAGATTTGTCTCTCCCTATAACTTAATAATTGTTTCTTTTTAAAACATATTCTCCAGCTTCTAGATAAACTATGGATTTCACAAAGGTATCGCTCAGTATAAATCATCAGACTGCTGTCTTCTTCAGTCCAAATAGTTCCTAATGGCTTAAAGTCTATAGGGAGAAAACAGAGAAATAGTCATTACAAAAAGGTATCACTTATTCCTTACGATGAATAAATACCAACGTGTTGGATCAGAGCAATACTCCATCTGGTCTGATGATTTTCATTGTCTACATCCTAACTGACGCTGTTCAGAGAATTATTTTTTTAGTAGCCAGGTCTGGCAATTCCTTGTTTCCAGAGTCTGTTTCTTTTCAGTTTCAATGGGTGAAAGGGTGGCCTTGGCCTTGGCTATAAATACAGTTTACTATTTGCAGACTTTTCCATAGCTCTGTATTTGCTTCCTCTTAAGCATTTTTGTCACCCATATTTTTCTGCTCCTTAGAGACAAATTAATGTTTTATCCATGGCTTTGTTGCTAGTTGACTTCTGTTGATAATTAACATTTTGTTTCTTACTAGAATTTAGTCCCAGATCTTAATGACTGATATTACCGTGCATATTTTCAGTGTCCAGAGATCAAACCCAGCGCTTTTTGATTTCAAGTTGTACCCCATCTGTGAAGTATTTTGTGATTTCCAGTGCTGAAATTTTGCTCACGTTTTCATTCCAGTAAGAGACAAAAAAATCTCAAATCTGCACACCCTGGCTCGACAGAGATGGGAATCCCTCTTCATGGGGGGAGCTGAGGGCTTTGCACAGGCTGTGCAGGGATTTCAGTGTCAGTGGTGATGGTGACATAATTGCCAGGGGGTGAGGGTCGGGGGTAGACTGATTTTTTTTTATATATACATTTGTATGTATTTCATTTTATTGTTCCTGTTTCATTAAAGCTGTTCTAATTTCTTTTCCAATCTCTCTCCCTTATTCCCCTTCTTATCCCCTTTGGGAGGCCAGAGGGGTTAATAGAATGTCCGTCATTTGTCTGGCGGCCGGCCCAGCCCTAATCCTCGACACCCAGCCATGTGGGGAGGTGGACTGAGAGGGTCACCTTCTCCTGGGGAGTGCATTGGGGACCCCCCACCTTACTTTTGGGGGCCCCCTGTCCTCTGGGGTTAGGAGTTCCTATTTTGGGGAGGTCTCACAGGGTCCCCTTGGTTTGGTCACCCCTGAGTAGGGAGGTCCCTCACCTTGGGGGGGCTTAAAGGGGAGGAGATTTAGGGGTGGGGCAACACACAGACTGGGGGTTTCACCCCAAAATATGTCCCTGCCTTACAGCTATGCAGGTACTGGGCAGCATCAACTGGTTCAATGTCCCCAAGGACTACAGCTCCATCACCAGGTAAAGGGATGAGGTGTGCACAATATTAAGGGCCCTCCCCAGTGGCAGTCAACCGGGGGTGCACTGGTTCCCCCTCCTTGTCCCCGCTCTTTGACATATTCCCTCTTTCAGTGACTCCCTCCAAAACTCCTCCTTTACATTAAGGGGGGCCCTGCCTCCCCTTATCCCCAATTTCCACAGTCCCTCCCAGCACACCAGAGAGGAGCAGCAGCAGCCCCCGGTTAACTTTTTTTTTTATTATTTTTTTGTTAGACCTGCTCTCAGAGCCTCAAATCAGAGTATCTATTTTTGTGCTAAAAAAATAATAATAATAATAAAAAAATTCCCTCACAAATCAGGTTGTCTCAGCTTCCTGAATTTTTCTTAAAATACATGAAAGTACTCAAACAGATTTATACAATTTTATGATGACTTTTCAATTTCACTTGAGTCACTCTTTTGAACTTTTTTCCATCAGTAGTTTTTCAGGTAAATGAAGTTGAATCTACATATTCTGCCTGTTGTGGGCTTAGAGAAAAACAGAGCAGTAGGACTTAGGATAAAATCTTCTCACTTTGTAATACTGGAGAAGACCAATATGCAAAGACACTTTTGCTGATGCATTCCCAAGCAGGAGAGAACGTGGTAGAATTCAGAGACTGTAGCTGAAGAGCAAGAGTGTGTGTTTAGCACAGGCCTTTTCTCGCCATTCCACGTAGTAATCAGCAGCAGTTTGTACCCAGGATATTCATTTGATAGGATCTCCAGAAACTGATAGCAGAGAAAAGTCACTGCACATGATTAGTTTTGTCATAACTCAAACCAGAACAACCACTAAATAAGGGCAAGAGGAATGAGGTTTGGTTTGCATCCAGGGCAAGGATATTTAATATAAAAAGCTAAAGTGCTGCACTGGATCTGCTTGAGGACATTCCTGTTTATGGCATGGATTCTGGATGAAGGAAAAATAATTCAATTGTTCACTGTTTTTTTTCCTTAGAGAAGAGTATTTTCCCTCCAATGCTTAGTTTCAAACATAATCACTATACTATAAAGGTAACAGCATTTACCCATTACTGTCCCTGCCAACCCTATGAGTTTAGCAAGTCACTTTCAAGTCTTAGTTCTCACAGACATTTCAGCAATGCTTTGTGGCCCAAGTTAGGCACTTTCAAACTGTTGGTAAATAAAGAGTTTCCATTCAAGTAAGATAGACTAGAAAAACATTTCAAAAGTGATTACAGGACTCAACAGCTTAAGCCTCTAAGACACTTTTTAAAAGATTGAAAGTCAGCGGCTTTAAAGTTGCTTTAGACAAATTTGAAGATTTTACTCTAATCTTGACCTATAGCGATTTACAAGAACCTGAGATGACAGATCATTCTATATAGCCCAAAACAGTCTGTCAGGCATCATTTCTGTTAGCTGCAACTTGTTAGTCTGTCATCTCCTTTAAGAACAGAGGTAGTGTCCAGCAGGTATTCCTCATAGCAAATTACATCTTTCCTAAAATCAGTACTGGTCATTTAGATTTATAAAGCATTGAAGTGCATAATAACAAGTGTATAATTCCTCTATAGACTAGCCTGAAAATGATAAGCATGTAACATCAGATAGAATATTTGTTCAAAAATATTTCATTATTTCATAAAAGGTCAGCGGAAAGGAGAGCTCGGGTATGTTGAAAGCATTTTACATGCTAGCACTAGAACATTGGCTAAAAGATCACAACACTCCTTGTCTTCAGAGTTTTAAGTGCCTTGTATTCAATATCCATGAAGTAGCAACTTAAATAATTACACAATCTTTTCAAAATGCAGATTTGTTGTAACCAAAATTACTTGACACTCCTTCTGACAAAATTGAACTGAAAGTTCAAATGTCACTTGGGAATATACTACTACACAACTAATTCTTAACCTTTAAGGAATATTCTTTCTAGAAAGATGAATCAAAATGTGTGTACACTCAGTCATAAAGGGAAAACCTCCCACAAAAAAGGTACCCAAAAGGCAGTCACTTTAGTCAAGTGTGCACTGTGATCATTTGGATTAGGTAAAGACAAGCCCAGGATAAAGGTGAAGAACCTGGGCCCTGAGGCACTGGTTAATCGCCGTGAGGTGCCAGTGAATGGCTGGGGGGGGCTGAACCCATCTTCATCAGGTCTCTGGCAAGCCCTGGGTTTTGTCAGCTTACTGTCAGGGAGGCTGCACCTGCTACAGAGAAAAGTTATTTCGGTAGAAATTGAGTTTGAGTAAGGAAAAATAGATACGGCAGCTGGAAAGGAGAGAAAAACCCCAACAGAAAGGAAAGCTGAGAACTATTAAAAAGGAAAGCTAAAAAATACTATGAAAGAAAAGGAAAAGGAAGGAAAGAAAGAGAGGAGAATGATAGGAGTGGAATCACCTGTAGGTACAATTTTTCCAGCCAGAAACGACAACTGCTGAGAAGAGCAGAGGAAGCTAGATGGCAGAAGGAAAGTCAAGCCAAATAGAAATAAGAATAAATAATATAAAAATTGCATTTCATTCTTAGCCCCTAAATGTGTTGAGGAACAGCCTCACTGCACAAATGGTCTGTTCCATGCTATAATAATTTTTTGATGTTGATCTGCTGCACAGCAACTGATGAGACACAACTGGTCTCAGTGTCTGTCCTCTCTCCTTGTTAAGGCACTTTTAATATTGATGGACAATGTATTCCATATAGAGTAATGAAGCCTACACAGGACATGCATAATTTGACAGACTACTCAGACTTGTCAGAAGTCTATGGGACATCTTTGTAAAGCAAAAAAACAAAATTTAGCTCTCAGTCCTGTAGACTTATATTTCTTACCAGACCTTTTAGAATTAGCAGTCTTGCTGAATTCAAATCCCATTTACAAATTAAAAAAAAAACTTTATGTTCTTAAAGGCAGCAAGATTCTCTAAAAATGTTCCACAGTTAGACACATTTCTAAAAGTATTTTGAAGAGGATAAGTGTTATATAATATGAGGTCTAAATAGCATTCCCTTGTTCATAAAACTCTTTTTCAAATAAGCCATCTTGTTAACTTTAATAAGCATATTGGAAGAGCTCACCAGCCTCAGTTGGAGCTACATTAATCCTGCGGTAAATATCCAGAAGAGCACATTAACTTTAGGTACATCATACACTCAAAGAAATGGTCAGAGGAACATTATGCAGATAGTGGAGTCAAACAGTAGTGGAAAACACTGAGAACAAAACTGCCTGTGCAATCTCAGTTCAGGTCTTGATGAATAGGCTTTCTTTTATGTTCTTCAGTCACATATAATACATAAAGATACTTTTCCCTCTCAGGTTCCTGCTTGAATCTGGGCAGAACACAAGTAGGGCTCAGTCAGTAAACTTCAA
>WUAM01000321.1:488256-509048 GCA_024336885.1 Actenoides hombroni | reverse complement strand
CTTCTCAGCCTCAACCAATGATAGGACAAGGGGCAATGGGTGCAAGCTGGAACATAGGAGGTTCCACATAAATATGATAAAAAATTCTTCACGGTGAGGATAACAGAACATTGGAACAGGCTGCCCCAAGAGCTTGGAGGTCTCCTTCTCTGGAGACATTCAAAATCTGCCTAGATGCATTCCTGTGTGACCTGCTCTAGGTGGTCCTCCTCTGGCAGGGGGATTGGACTAGATGATCTTTCAAGGTCCCTTCCAATCGCTAACATTCTGTGATTCTGTGAGTTGCATCCAGCATTTTGGCAGCTCCTTACTTACAAACTAGGGTCCTGGCACTTCTCAAAGCCCCTCCCCCTCTTACAGTGTATCTCAGAAGCATCAAAGTTGGAACAAAATAGATGCCCCAAATTGTACTTTCTCAGAGTGCTGCTCTGAAACAAAGTCCATCACTACTAAAACTGAAGTCTTAACACTTTGCCCAAAGTATACATTTTAGTATCACTATTTGACTCAAAAAGTTACAGTCCATATCCCATCTGTCAACTTTTCAATGCAGCCAACTGCTTTTTTTGTCTTTTTTTTTTTCATGTGCAAAGTTATGGTACAGCTCTGTTTCTAGGCTTGGCAGGGTAAAAAAAAATAATTTTTTTTTCATTGTAAGAACAGATTAAAAACCTGGAATTAGAAGGGAGTCTGGAGATACATTTTGTCCACGTCTTTACTTGCATCATGTTTGACTTGTTATGAAAGCAATGGCTGCCTCTCAAGAAATACTTCAGTACATGATTAATTCACTGCCTGCATACGTTTTTAATGCCTCTTTGCCTTATGTGAATGCCTGGCTGAAATATATGTTTTTTCAAATCTAAGCAAGAGTCCAATGTTTGAAGCATAGCTTGTGCAGAGCTCAGCAATACTAAGACCTGGAAACCTTTTACTAGAAATGAGTGTTGCAGAGGGAGAATAAGCTCAAGGAACAGAGAAGCCGTGCCAGCAGATTGATGCCTGAGCTTTAGCTCGGAAATGCTACCCAGACATCCCACTTCTTCTGGCTTCCAAAAGCCTGGCTTTTTATTAAGGTTGTGCATAACACGTTGGGGTTTTTTTCCTCCCTTGAATTTTATAAGGAAAGAAAAGTTACTGACGCACTGTCTCAGAACTGTCTCTGTCTTTCAGCAAAAGTACTACTCATGTATTGATTACTGGGGTGGTTTAGAGCTGAACCCAGGAAGCTTCTCGCTCACGGTGTGTCCCGTCACCCCAACCCCCCACACCAAACGAGAAGGAGAAGAGGCAGAAAAATGAAAAACCCTGAGGGTTGAGATCAGGAGGTTGTAGTACAAAAATTTGACAGGGGAAACAACAAAAACCAGCAACAAATAATGGTAATGAAACAACACACATCAAGAAAGGAGAACTCATGACCTAAGAAAATGGAGCCACTAGCAACGTGCTACCCCAGCCAGTTTGGCACCCCCCCCCCACCCTTATACACTGGGCATGAAGTCAGTGTGGTATCAAATGTGACACCCCCCTGACTTCTGGTGAAAATTCACCCTACCCTATCCTAACCCAGGACAATTATCTCCAATCGAATCTGATAGAAAGGTGGGAATGTCATAGATTTCTGGGTTCCAGGCCTGCTGACACCACCTCCCTGTGCACACCTGAGACTGTGGGCTTTAAGCTCACAGATGACGTCAGCAGTGGTCATCTGGCTGACCAGCACCTCTCCAGCTCTGGCCTCACACGGAGGCAGCTGAGGACGTGGAGGGGAGCTGAGGTTACTGCAGGGATGGGTGCAGAGCTGGGGAATTGGACTGTAGCTGCAGGAAATCAGTCTTCATTAGTCCAGCTGCAAAAACTTGGAGTCATTCTTCTCTGTTCTCAGTAGACCAATCTTAATCATGTGGGACAGGAAAGTTCAGTGTCTTTGTCCTGATTGTCCCTCCAGAAGCTGCTTCTTTTGTATGGGTAATCCACCATTCAGTACAGTAACACCAGGAACTTGCTAGCAAATATCAGGAGAATGCATCAGCCATAACTGCTGTAATCCTTGGCCCTCTGAATATTGAAATGTTTTATATCCAGTTTCGAAATGAAAAAAGACATTTCTTAGAGGATAAAAAGTTCAGCACTGACAGAGAAGAACTCATCCGTCTTCTTGAAGCTGTTGCTGTCTCTGCTTAGTGTTACAAACCACATGCATTTAAAATAAAAGGAGATGAAAAATGCTGAAAGTTTTAGGGTAGGGGGAGATTTAGAAAGGTAACTTGGTTCAAGAAAAAAAATAAAATTAAAAAGGTTTTTTTTTTCCTTCCACCCAGGAACAAAGCCTGAAGCTATGCTAGTGAGATGTTTTGGATCGGTGCTGCAGGACAGCTATCTTAGACCTGTTGCTTTGGCCAACAGTTGGGTACCCTGAGAAACACCCTAGGCATTGCTAATTCCTCCAGTACTGCAGCTTTTGGAAGAATGGTTCAGTAGGGAGTCCCTGCTAGAAGCTACTTAACTTCCTGTTGATTTTTCTACTTTGGTTTTGTCAAAACTGGGCTTTCTTACAGAGATAATTTGATCCTTCAAAAATCAAGTGATCCCACTGAAACAGTATGTTGTTAGCATATTATCAGTCACCTTCAGATTTCATCAGTTTTCTGCAAAATGCTCTTGTCATGCCTGACAAGCTTTTCATTCTCATTTGAAACTAATTAGAGCCTCTGCATTACTTTGATTTTATGAAAGGCTGTGGCTGGGTAAAATTCAGTTGTTCTTACAGACCTAGCCCTATGAAACCAGCTCTACATAAAATAGTAGACATCTAGATGTAAAATATGTATTTCACATAATATTTATGTACAATATAATGACACATTTGCCAGTTTTGAGATACAGCCAAACACTTGCAGTGCTTCTTTTTGTGCAGATAAACTCATACTGATTCCAAGACGGTAGAACAGCATTAATATTCTGGTAATTATCTATTTCCAATTAAAATATAATTGTGCAAAGAATAATAATAATTTTTAAAAAGCCAAGACTTTCAAATGTTTGAGGTTGAGAGCCTTGGATTAATATTAATGAACCAAAAATAAATGTCCTGACTTCATGAGAGTGCTGTGCCGTGCACTCAGCATCATCTTCTTCAATAATCAAAAACATGGATGCTGCACAGGGTAACCTGGCTCACTTCTGCATTTTAATTAAGGATAACACTTGCTGCCTTGTTAAGTGCACAGGGCTGCAGCACTTGGGACAGATGTGAGTCTGTGTTTCCTTGGTTAATGATGACAGTTTGCAGTAATAATGAGTTTTAAGAAGCAGATGTACTTAACACTTTGAAAAGCACCCAGCAGCTTCTCCTGAAATCCTGGCTTCTGAAATACAGACCACTTATTTAGTCGTTTGGTATGTTGGTTTGGGGTTTTTTTTCTTTTAGCTGCTAATCCATGAGGGTGAGTTTTCTGGGTGTTGAGGCTTTGTTTTAAACTCTGGGGTTGTTTTTGTCTTTCTGAAGATCGTGATAGTACAAAAGAATAAATTACTACCAGTCATTCCCCACAAAATAAGCGTGCTTAAGCTCTCCCAAGGGCTACAGAGTAGCTTTTAGCACTTGTTCTGTAAAATACATAAGTTCCTCCATCTGCATTTTCTGTCCAAACACCTTCCTGGGAGCTTGCTTAAGCTCTGCATCTTAACCACTTTCAACAGAGCAAATGACAAGGAATTTCACCCTGCTCCCTGCAGTTTCTGGCATTCCACAGACCACACTGCTCGATGCCTGTGAAGATGCTGAGAAGATGCTTGCACCAGTTGATAAGATATTGGGGGCTGACATATCATATTGTATGTTTAGTAATGTCATCTGCAACCCTTTTCTAATTGGTGTTTTGCAGAGATGTTCCCCAATTATGTTTTTAACTTGAGAAGAGCCTTTGAAAAACTGCCCTGCTTTAGCTATTTTCCTGGTGCAGCTGGAGCTGCTCCTCTTATAAACAATGAGGTCAGAATTTTCTGTATGATTTTTCTGTGCATCCAGATGCCTGTTTGCTGCTGACTGCCCAGAATTTCTATAACTTCTTAGCCTTGAGTATTATGTTATCACAGGACCAATAGAATTGTCCCATATATATCTATTAATGTGGATTTCAAAATTAGCTAAATAAGAAGCTTTATCCTACTTTACACCCTTCAGAGTAAGCAGCTAAAGTGCTAGACAAGAATTAAGTCCCCACTAGCATCCTGTATCGTGTATCTGTCAGCTCTACCTCCTCCCTGGGACTCTACAGCAATGTTCAATGTGATCCCACAGTGATGAGTTAAAGAAGTATTTTAATATCCCAAGAGGTGTGGTTTATAGTTTTTTACTTCTGTTCTCTGTGCATGTCTATCAAGTAATAAAAAAACATCTTTGGATGAAAAGATGGATCATGGTATCAAATTTTGGGATTTTTTGCTAGTATAACCAGTCAATATATACCAACATTTCTTGGGTTTTATTAATTATTCCTTAACTTTTATTCCATCTTAGCTTTGTTAAATAATATTCTGCTTTGCATAGGAATTGTACAGCATATTGAACCCAAGGGACATCCAATCTAGCAACCAGATGGAGGCCACTACCAGCTATTTCATTAGAAGGTGTAAAAATCAGCCATCGATAAACATCAGGTAACATGTCATGTCAGTTCCTTGTATCTAATAGACATTGGTTTACAGGTTTGCATATGGTATTTAAGTCACTCCTTTCACTTGGGAAAATTCTGTGTAGTGCTTTTATCAATATACATGTCAAATCATCTATAGCAAAAGTAAATCCTTGAATTCCTATGGTTTGACACTTTACTTCAAGGAGCATTTTGTCCCAGACAGATGACCAGTGACCTTTCCTTGAAGGCAATTCTGTTTTCTCTTGGTTAAAAACTCTTTACTTCCTCTCTCTTTACGTTCATTTCTTAGGCATGTCTGAAATAGTAATTTTTAAGAAATGAGAAGTAAGCATTTCCACCCACCCAGTTGTCAGGTGTCAGCTCAAATCTATCCCTGGCACCCATGATGTACCAGGGCAAGTTTTGGGAAAGCTGGGGAAGTTCAGTTCTCCAACACTGGTGAAAATAACTTGCTGTTTCAGCATCTCTCTGCTTCTTAGTTGATCCAAGTTTGCAGGAATATAGATTTTTCTGCTGATTGCAAGAACAGGTTTTTTGTTGACTGGAGGGAAACATTCTTTAAAAGTCTCGCAAAATACTGGCAAGTTTAAAATCTGATGAAAAACTTGATCTACTCCATTGCTTTCCCGAACTGCATTTTCTTTCAGAGATGCTCGGCTCCCTGCCTCTATCCTTTCCCCAGCTTTTAAAACATGGCTCTGGCTTACTAAAGCCAAATGAAACTCTTCCATATCATGGGAGATTGCTGTCTGCTTGGAAAACCTCTCCTGTTTGCATTCTTCATGAGCAGCTGCTGATTGCAGCTGTTTTAAGCTAACAGTATTACTTGCAGATACCTGTCGTCAGCTTGTAGGAAGGTACGTGGGAGATCAGCAGTAGACAGATGCTTAAATCAGACTGTCAGAGAGGTGAAATGGGTACTGGAGGCTTAAAACTCCTGGTGCTCCTGTTGAATTTGAGTGTAGTCTGCATGGCATAATGATTGGAAAGGCACTGCATAGTCAGTGTTTTAGGTAGTGTTTGAGCCTTGTCCTCCCTATACAGGAACTGTATAACCTGAAATGCAATTAAACTACAGAGTTTAGCTGCACAGTTGTTGTGGAAAACTGAAGAAATATATTCATAGTAGAACTCTCGTGCCATGAGTGCAGGTATGCCATCCTTTTCCCTATCTTAGCTTTTCACTTGTAAGCTGGGAACAATGCCAATTTTCCTCTCCATCCTCTGTTGCCCAGTTGCTCTGCAGCTCTTTGGGGCAGGGGCTGTCTCTGTATGCTGAGGACCAGGTGGGAGGCCCATGGCTGTAAATGGAACTGTTCTCAATGTGAATAATTAAAATGGGATAATAGAAATAATTTAAATAAAAGGGAGAAGTTCCTCTTTCAAATAAAATCTTTAACCCACAGGTAATAAAAAGTAATTGCCCTATGCCTGACAGGGAGTGTAAATTGGTCACAGGTTTCCTGATTCAGATTTAGTGCCACCTCGGCATTTTATTCAGGAAGATATTTCCTAGTCTTCTAAATTACGTGGTCTGTTGGGATCTGGATCTGTGGATGGACTAAAAACAGATGCAGCCTTGGACTATGGACATATTTATCTTCTTTTTGAAGTGTCAAGTCTGTGAAAAGTATCTGATTACTGATGGGTTTTAAAACTTGTATGGCTTCTTCTCCATGTTCTAAGGTATGCTTTTATTCTCTTTCCAACTTGTCATATTCAGATACTACTAAAGGGATCAAAGGCAAACATTACATTTATATCCTTATTTCCCATTTAATTTTGAATATAAAACCTTCATTACTGTCTTCTATTTAACAGAAGCTGGTGCAGCCAGATCTTTGAATCATGGAATCATTTAGGTTGGAAGAGACCTTTAAGATCAAGTCTGTTAACCTAATATTGCTATGTCCACAACTAAACATGTCCTTAAATGCTACATCTACAAGTCGTATAAATATCTCCGTGGATGGTGACTCCAACACTTCCCTGGGCAGCCTGTTCTACTGCTTGACAGCGCTTTCAGGGAAGAAATTTTTTCTAATATCCAATCTAAACCGTCCCTGATGCAACTTGTGTCTGCTTCCTGTTGTCCCATCACTTGTTACTTAGGAAAAGAGGCCAACACCTACCTTATTACAACCTTCCTTCAGGTAGTTTTAACAAGTGATGAGGTCTCCCCTGAGCCTCCTTTCCTCCAGACTACACAACCCAAGTTCCCTTAGTTGCCCCTTATAGAACTTGAGGTCTAGGCCACTCACCACCTTCATTACCATTCTTTGGACATGCTTCAGCACCTCAGTGTCTTTCTTGTAGTGAGGGGTCCAGAACTGAACCCAGTATTCAAGGTGCAGGCTCACCAGTGCTGAGAACAGGGAGACAATAATTTCCCTAGTCCTGCCACACCATTTCTGATACAAGCCAGGATGCTGTTGGCCTTCTTGGTCACCGGGGCTCATATTCAGATGGCTATCAACCAACACTCCCAGATCCTTTTCAACCAGGCAGCTTTCCAGCCACTCTTCCCCAAGCCTGTAGCATTGCAGGGGGTTGTTGTGACTCAAGTGAAGGATGCAGCACTTGGCCTTGCTGAACCTCATACTAGTGGAACCTCAGCCCATCAATCCAGCTCCAGGTCCCTCTGTAGAGCCTCCCTACCCTCAAGCAGATCAACACGCTCTCCTGGCTTGGTGTCATCTGCAAACTTACCGAGGGTGCACTCGATCCCCTCATCCAGATCATTGATAAAGATGTTAAACAGACGAGGCCCCTGCACTGAGCCTTGGGGAACATCACTTGTGACTGGCTGCCAACTGGATTTAACTCCATTCATCACCATTCTTTGGGCCCAGCCATCCAGCCAGTTTTTCAAGGACTGCAGTTTGGCACCTGTAGATTGATGCTGTATGACTTTCCTTCCTGTCTTTCTTAAACACCTCCAAGCCTCATTCTCCTATTTTTGTGACATTGGCTTCTGCAGCCCTTCACAAAAAGACAGAGGGGAAGAGGGATCCATGCCCTGAGTCAGATCAATGCATCCATGTTGTGAACTGCAGAAGGCAGTGACCAAAGTTCCCATGAAAATCTGTGGTTTAAGAGAATTTAGTTCTACAACGGATTTTGGGAGCATGAGCCAAAAGCATGGAGGAAAACTTCTAGAAAATGTAGAACTGAACTCAAGCGTCTCTTTGCCTTTGAGAAAAGTCTGCAAATTCCACTGCTCAGGCCTCACTGCCTGCTAGCTTATGCACGAGTAAATGTACCATAAACTCTGTCGCTGAGACATGCAGCATGTTAGCATGTTCACCTATCCAGCTTGATAGAATTATGTCTTTTTTTTTTCCTATGCCTGCACAATATTTTTTAAATTAGAAATTCAGCTGCATTTCATCACAAGCATCCTAGTGGAAGTACTACAATCGAATCTTCACTTCTAGCTTAATTGTAAAATCAGCAAAACTACAAAATTTTGACAGAGAGCTAAAAAGTATCATTTATGTCAAGCCAGCACTGATTCATTTATCGACCTGTTTCTATTCAGTTCTTTATAAGTAAGTATATGATTCCATAAGTAGCTGAGACCTTACCCTGGGACCACATGTTACTGTTGATATTCCAGTGCAGAGACTGTGCCTATACCCATCCCTACAGAGCTGCACTGCAGCTGGGTGACTGGTGTTCTGCAGCTGGTCTCTTCTGATCTCTAAACTGTGATAATGTGAGACCCGATGTCTGTATAACTTGTGAGTTTTATGGCAAATATAGACCATGAACTAGAAACTGCTTAAAATTGTCCTACTTTCTTCTTGTCAGTAGGAAAAAAAAAAAAAAGAAAAATCACATGTATTAATATTTGGAGGGGGAAATTGAATAAATCTTAGTGTTTATTGGCTAGAGGGATAACGGGAATGCCTGGGCACTGATAAGAAAGTTCATGTTATATTCACAGAGAGATAAGATGAACTGGAACCCCTATAAGCATTGGAAATACTGTTTTGGTGCTGAGTATTTAGGATTTCTGAAAACATAGCTTTGTTTAGGATATATTTTTTAATTAAAAATCTTCACAAAGCAAACCATTATCTCTTAAAAAACCCTAAAGCCATAAGGCTTGTTTTCTCTTACATAAAAGAAATTAAATATTAGGGATGACTGAATATTTTCCATTGAAACTAGTTTATCTATCTTAGATTTTCTCCTGGATATAAAAAGATCATTTTCCTCTGCATGCTCTCTCCTTGCACCCTATCACTAGGCTTTAGTCCTTCTTAAAGAGATAACATCCTGCCATGCAATAGTTTCGAGGCTGCCAAGGTAACTACACTGGTTAGTGAAAATCACCACTGAGGGCTAATGTCACTTCCAGTTTAGGTGTTTCCCCCTAAAATGCATTTTGGTGTCTCAGTGAGATTGAGAATGTATTGATATTTTTTTCAAGTACAGACTATTCTGATGCATTTGGTGGAGGTGAAAGTAACATGGAGAAACTGCGTTTGAGCCATGGGTTTTCAGTGTCCTGGCTCAGCTGGGATAAATGGTTAAAATGATCTGGCCGATAGCACTATTTTCCTGCTTGCGTCAGTCACAAAGAAAGAGGGACACTGCAGCTTGAATGCAGAGTCCCATGGGAAACCCCAGTGGGAGATAGTCACACAGAACTGACTTATGTAACAAAACCAGTGTCCTGCAGAACTATGTACTTGGATAAACATGACGGTATCATTGGGCATGATCGTTATGCATCTTTGTGTGCTGTTACTCACACCCATATGATGTACGTGTTAAATACTAGCAAGTCTGAATTATGGTGGTTTTATCTGTTTTGTGGAGGGGTTGCTGACCAAAAGGAGTGGTAAAGTATCAAGCTGAGGCTGTATCCCACACTGCCTGAAACTTTGCAGTGCTGCCTTATTTCCAGCAAGCTTGACTGAGAGCTGCTTTCATTAGTCACTTATTTCAAAATCTGTGTTGCCCTTTTAGAGGAGACTTCTTAAGCAGGAAATAAAAACAGAGGGTCATTTTCAAAACAAAACCAAAACCAAACAAAACCCAAACCCAAATGAAACCTAAAACCAAACAAAACCAACCAACAAAAAAACCCCAACAAAACCCCCAAAATTGAACACAAAAACACAAGAGACAACAGACCAGTGGAGTGTATCAAGCAGACTATGAAGCATTGGTCAGTGTAGCCAAATTCTGCTGAGCTGGTCACCAGTGTATATTGTTAGTCACAGTAGGTGAACTGGCAGGGTAATAGCATGTACTTGAAAAGACACACTAGTAATTGCCAACCAAGTGGTTTTGTTGGTACTGTAGCAAAGGAGAGTGGACTAGGAGGAGGTTAACACAGAAGCATTAGGAAGTAATGTGTTTGTAAATTCACCTTGGAAAACCAGGCTGGCATCATCATTTGATTCAAAGAGAGGTCAGCCCCTGCTACTGTCTGAGGTGATAGGATGTTTTGTCGCAGGAGGGAAGGGCCTTCTTGAGCAAACACAAAAGTGTCCATGTCTGAGGAGGCAGAGGCCGGTGCAAGGTGGGAAAGGTGTCACTTAGTCACAGAAGCTGTCAAGAAGATTGTTTCGTCTTCCCAGGTAGATCTGGATTGGCAAGATCACATTTGCTATGGCTGAAGAAAAGGATGTTGCAGTAACTGATATTGAGAGATTTATCTTTGGGGGTCATAGATACCTAAATCCAAAATGTATATATACATACTCAGTCTGAGGGAACTGACCATGGGTGAATGAAAATTTTGTAGATCTGAGAGCTGGGAAAAACAGGATGGTGTGGGTATTTTTGATACTTTGTTTATTTGGTGTATTTTTTTTGTTTTGTTTTGTTTGATTTGGTTGTTAAAGTATATCCAATGAGGCATCATCCAGTGGAGAGAAAATGAGAAGTCTATCTGTTAGGGAGGGATCCATTCTGCCTAGGTAGAGTGTCCATAAGATGCTCATAAAAAGGCAGGAAAGAAGCCATGCTAAGACTGTAGCACATTCATTGCCTGTTTCACTCCTCCTACACGGAACAGCTCAAGCTACAAAATCCCACTGCTTTTTGGAGCTGAATGTTGCTATTTTTAACCCTTGCTGTGTAAGGCTGAATGTTACACTTGCCTCAGGTTAGACAGGATGGTGCTCAGATTGCTGGTAGTAAGGGTTTCAGGCAGCTTAGGGCTCTCATGTTTCATGAGTCACTACTAAAGGCTTTAAATAGTATATGAAGTGTATGTATATAACTGTATAAGTATATGAACCTTGCAAAACACATAGTGTGGGGAAAGTATGACTCAGTCCAGTCACCCCATAAATAATTTTATCCTTTCTCTTATTGCTACATTATACTTGAGCTGCAAAATACTGAGGAGAAGCCTGGGTCTGATGCATTAGTGAGGGATATTTCTCAAGATACATTATTTATAGTGTATTGCAACAAGGGGGAAAAGGCTAGACTGAAATGGCTGGTGAAAAAAACCATGATAAAAAGTAAAGTCAAGGTGAGATGGCAAAATATAAAAATGGGTGAGTTGAGGAGTGAGGAGTGTTCATACTACAAATTACTCAAGATTTTAAATGAAAACAGAATACCTGATTAGGAAAGAAAAGGGGAGTGAAATGCATCTCATTTCCATGTTTGCAGCTGTGGATCTCTATTCAGTGATACCTCTTAATCAAAGAGGAGGAGGAAGTATATGAGGTTTCAGGATGTTTGCCTCTTGACCAAGCTAGGATGTAGACAGTGGGTGGTGACTGATGTGAAGGGATAGTCCTATACAGCAAAACCCAGGGAATCCAGTGTGTGCAGGGACCCATCCTGCAGCAGAACTGGGTGGTGTCAGTCAGCAAATAGGACCCAGTTTGTGGTGGACCTCCAATAACTTGGCCTTTTTGTTTGTTTTTTTTTTGTTTTGTTTGTGTTTTTTTGTTGTTGGTTTTTTTGGTTTTTTTTCTCCTTCTCCATAGTTCTTTGCTGGTTTATATTCAAATACCTGACCTTGTATTTTGCCAGACTGAGTAGCTTGTGTGTGATCTCTGATATTAACCCTTGTCTCAAAGTTTCCATTCCCCTGGGAACTGAGAAGATATTTGAAAGAGTCCAGGTATCCTTTGAAACATTTTGCATCACAGGTTTGTGCTGGAAACTCTGTATACCACCCTGACTAAAGGTAAGAGTGTCTGGTAAGAAGGAAGTGTTGATGGAGAAGCACAAATAGACTCGGAATTTAGTGAAACTACTGTGTTTTGAAGAGATTTCTTACAAAAAGCCAGAAGCACTGAACTATGTTTCATTATGTTGTCTTACAAATCAGACAGTCTTACATGTGACCATCCATATGGACTGCAAATAGAAGAAACTTCAGATACTGAACAAAATAGATTGCTACAAAAAATTATTTCCCACTTCTCTTCTAAAAGGTGTTCTCAGCTGGATGAAAGGGAGAAAAGTGTGAAGGAGGGTGTCATTTGGCCTCTGCCAGCAGAGAAGGTCATGTCTCAGGAGGGAAGGAAACTAAACCTGAATTCACGGAGAGATCGGTGGTAGAAGTCTGACTGAAATTTTGCTAACTGGTAAATTCTGAACTTTCCTAGGAAAGGTCAAGATGGTTTAGCGGGAAAAAAAAGATTCTTCCAAATCCTAATAACTTTCTTTTCCACAGCTGGGAATAACTCTGAACTGTCTGGATAAATTTAACCTTGTGTTGTGCCAATAGATAAGCAGAATTATCCTGGGACAAGTACATCCTTGGTGTGCCTACTCACTGAGCTGCTTTTGCACCAGCAATTGGTCTTATTCAGCCTTCCTTTAAGTTACTTTTCTGAACTATAACAAGCTCTTATCTGACACATCTGAATAAAATAATAATTTTAAATCAAAAATATTAATAAAGTAGATATTTCAGATACTTCACTTGCAAATAATTCATTGCATTGAATTAGTTTTCTCTAATCAATTAGAAGTCTGCCAGGTACTAGCAAATGGTAATTTAGCAGCAGGAACAATTTTGTGTATTTTTAGAGAAGATGAGAGTAGAACCAATTTCTTTAAAATTGCTCCTCCAACCCACAGGGCCCTGGATGAACATTTCCCTCCAAGGACACAATGGCTTTTGTTCACCAGTCTTCCTATTTGGAACAAGACTATATTGACTTAGTGCTGCTCTGAGCCTAGTTATGGTGGAGCAAAATACAAAATCATATGATTTATGTGTCTCAAGGAGAAAGCCGAGATCTGCAGAGACAATACAAGTGCCTACAGTTTCTCCATCCATTGCTGACAAGTGGTTTTAGAAGGATTTGTGCAGTGACATCCACCTTCATCAGTTTCTGCCAGACTTAGTAACTGCACTTGGACAAGAAGGGGGGAGCAGCAGGGGAAACCTGGCTGCAGTGTAGGACAGTTGCTTCTGACTTAACCAAAGTCTCTGAAGGTTTATGAAGACAAATCTATTACTAGGATGTTTTGTCCTAGTGTGGTGTGTTGTGTCATGATCCTATCAGAATCAATGGTTAAGGATCACCTTACGGTGTCCAAATCCTGAAACCTAAAACCCGTTGTGAATCCATGAAATACGACAAACATGGCTCGCAGTCCTCTCTACTCATCACAGGGTGCATGCTGGAGGTTGGATGCAGGAAACCACAAAATGCACCTCTGACTCTTCTAGCTGCACTGCCCAGGGCTTTTCTTTTCTTTACCTGTGTGTTCAAGCCAAGGTCCTGTTCCAGCTTCATGTCGGTGCAAAGTATGTCAGTCCAAGTAACATGTGTTGATAACGATTCTGTGACAACAGCTTCTACTTCAGCACCTCCCATCACAGAATGTTATACTCAACAGCAAAGCCACACAGAGGCTTGCAAAGCCGAAGCAGCTTTCAGTAGATTAAAGCAACATGTCTCAGAAGAAAAAAGGCATTTGACCTCAGGCAAGAGCATGTATGTGCCATGCAATTGTCATTACTCCTTTCAGTATGATTGCAAAAACTTGAACAGCTTGGAGTTGTCACACTTAGTGCCCTAATCAGTTCCACATTTCATTGGGTAAAATCTCAAATACTTGTGTTTTGTGGAGTTCAAGAATTCTCTGCATCTGCTTCCACAAGCTCTACATTGGTTTTACGATCTAGTGTGCATTTTGGTCTGCACAGATGGCTGTCTCAAGCCATCATTAAGGGAAATGACTGAGATGAAGTCCTCTGAAGTGATGCCATGCCTAAGGCAAATCTGTTTCCATCCCTGGGAAACTTCATCAAAACCTCTCAGGGAAAAGGGCTGTCTTTCTCTTGTTTTAAGTTGAACCAGCAAAGACATTTCTGAAAATGCATTATTTTAATAGGTCCTCTTATACTTCAGAAATACCTATACAGACTAATATTAGTACTATATTGTATTTGGTGCCAAATATGTGCTAAATACCATACAAAACCCCAAAACAAAGACCACCTCTGGTCTAATCTAAAGCCCTTGCATAGCGAACTTCTTGTTCACCATACACACATTTTCTCACTAATTTAACTGAAACAACTTACAGACATGAAGTTGAAGCATAAGCAGGAGTGTTTTTCAGTTTAAGGCGTGGGGGATTTTTCAGGGCATGAACCAAGGCCCAGGGAAGTCAGTGGGAGGCTTCCACAAACTACTGGATTCTAGAGGTCAGGTAAATTAGTGTAAAGGTACATCTCCAAAAAGGTTCTTGAAATTGTGTGTGATAACTGACATTAGTACAAGTTTGAAACCCAATGTCTCATGAGGGTGGAAAAAAATAAGCTTTCTGACTGCTAGATTATCCTTGTGGGGAAAAAGTGTATTTTTCTACCCACTGTGCCTTGTGTCTTTCATTCTACCACTATGTGAAGAGCCTGCTCTTATAACAAGAATTTTTTAACATGGCCAGGGGTTTGTCAGACTTCTATACTTACTGATTTATTTTTACGAATTGGGTCTCATTTTTCATCAGAGCTTGGTGAATTAAATTGTACAACAATATTTTGTGTCTATTTTGAGATCCTGTGAAAAGCAAAAACTAATTCTGTTAAAAATATGAATAAAGGTTATTGAAATTTCAGTTTCAGTAATTTCAACTACAATTAAAATAATTAGTCTACAGTTTACTTAATAAAAATGTTTAAGAGAGATGCTAAAAGTACATACCAACTTAAAATGCACAGATTTTAAGATTCGTAAGGCTTTCAGTCAGGATCTCAAAGGACCTTGCAGTCCCACTATTTTTTCCGTAAGCATATTATACAGAACTGCCAGACTTCCGGGCCTTTTTCACCTCAAATATTAGGATTCTTTAGAAGCTGATGAAAATCTCTACAGGTAAAATGCATGTGAAGAAAATTTGCTTTTGATAGTGTCAGTGAAATATTCTTCCCTATAGCTCATCATTCTCTAGTACTTTGTCCAGCTTACTTGTAAAATAGGGCTATAAAATAACTTCATAATTTAAACAAGAAAATGCATCTTGGCATTCAGAAATTATTTTCCTATTATAATAAGTTGGCTCTTTTTTTTTTTTTTTTGTGGCATTAAGTTTTGCCTGCCAAATGCAATGAGGTGTATAATGTGCAGATTCAAAATAATCACTTCCAAAATGACTTAGAAGTGTAGTTTGGTAGGATGGAGCCATGGCCAGCAGAGCATTGTGCCAGTTCAGGGCGGTGGTAGTAACACAGCTTTTCTGGCCAACTGCCATACATGCTGCTACGTAGTAGATGGAAAAGTTTTTTGCTTGTTTGTTTGTTTGTTTGTTGGGTTTTTTTGTTTATCTGTTAGGATTTTTTGTGGTTTTGTTTTTGGTTTGGGTTTAGGTTTGGAGGGTTTGGCTTTGTTTTTTGTTTGTTTGTTTGTGGTTTTGTTTTGTTTTGTTTTGTTTTGTGTCTTTGGCCCTTTTTTTTTGTTCTCTTTTTTTTAAAAAAAGTGGAAGTGAGTGTGCCTTGGGTCCCTGGCCAGCCCTCTTCTCGTTGCAGGTGGAAATAACCTGCCCAGCAGTTTCTCATCCACCTAATGAGTCCCTCTAGTGGTGCCATCCTGAAAATTTTCCTCCTACATTCTCAAATTATTGAGGTGTAAATTCAAATCAAACCCAACAAATATTTTAATGAAAACTGTCATTAGTGAAAATACTTTAACTTTGTGAAATGCAGATGTGTTTGGTCTAAATAGCATCATGCTTGTGGAAAATCATGTACCAGGGTAATTCCAGTGCCTGCAGTTTAACTGGAGTTGGAACTGTTTTCAGTGACAGCTGAGAAAGGTCCTCAATTTTCATGCAAACATGAAACAAGCTAAAAATATTAACATTTTTTCACGATGTAAAATGTTCTCCTTAGCTATTCTCAAGGATATATTTTAGGAAATTTATTTTGAGCAAATTAATTATATTTTTATGGTGACCTTGTGAGGGCCAACTTCAGTATTATCAGTGTGCGTACAGCAAGTGGGGAGTTCAAGTTGGGGCATAGTGTTCACAAATAGACCTAAGAAAATACATGATGTTTCTGCTTTCTTGAAGCCATAACACACTGGGAAGGAAATAACGGTGAAAGGTTGGAAGTGAAATGGAAACTGCTGAAAGTGAAATTAAAGGACTGAGAAATGCAGGGATGGTCTTTGAAGCAAAGCATGTGAAATTGTTTTACTTTCAGTTCTGATTCTTAGGGGGTTTGGTGGGGTATTTATTGAAGGCAAGGTGGGTTTTTTGTGTTTTGGGTTGTTTTCTTTTTATCAGTGTAGTTAAGTAAGTAGGAGAAGCCACATTTATTTTTAGGGACTTCAGTGTTCAGGGGATTCAGTGTTCAGGGCAATCACAGTAGACATACAAAATGTTTCAGTTGACTCTGAACCTCTGAGTGGTGAAACGCAGCGTGCAAAGGTGTCACAGATCAGGCAGTGACCTAAAGGACAGGGAACAAATGATGACCAAGCACAGGCTGTCCTGACTGGCTGCGTGGCCAGAGCACCCTCAGCACTGCCACACATGCTGATGAGAAAGGGACTATCACCCAGTAAAACCGCAACTGGTTGAAAGGGGCGTACCAGGAGAGCACAGCACTGCTGCCACAACAGTTAGGGGTGTCCTGAAAATGCAGTGAATGCAAATGGTGTAGCTACAGGTAAACATGGGTAATTAGATTTTGTTCAGTTCCTATTTGAGCTAGATATTCTTCACTGCTTCACCTGGATCCCTGGGCACCTGAGCTGATGTGTTTTAATTCCCATTTCCCACATTACCAGGGAGCCACTGGGTAAGACCACCTGGTCTTTCTCTGTGGTTAGGCACTTATTTGGTCAAAATTCAGCTTTATCTGGGAACACATTAACTCTGTTAGTCTTAGGAATCAAGAGATTCATGCAGAGAAATCAAATTAATTTCCTTTCTTTCATCAGGTTGTCAGTCAAGGTATGAGAAGGAAAATGGTATAATTTTTCTTTTTTTTTTTTTCTTAATACCTTGAGGTTAGAGGAGATTAAGTACTGTAAGACTTCACCCTCATGCAATGCTGTGTAGAGATACCTCACCGAAGTCTGATGACTGACAGGTCAGTGAAACTGCATGTGGTCCTTCCCTGGTCGTTGAAGCAGCTGACCTGAGTTAGGCTTGTGAGGCCTCTCTGCTGCTTTTGGGCTGGAAATTCCATTTCCAAACAGAGTCCAGAGCCAGCACAGCTCTTCCTACTGGGTTCTGTACTGTGGGCTGCAAAGTACTTGGGCACATGGCAAAACAGTCTGTGCCTCTACCCTGGGATATTGTTCTTAAGAGATGTAAACTTAAACCTACTGTTAAAGTCAATAATAGGGAAACACAGACTGCAAAGTTTCCTGTAATAAACCTAAATGTTAACTTAGTGCAAGGGGACTTATCAACACCTGTTTTGATAGAGTAACAAGTGCTTTGGGTCCCACAGTTTTGCATTTCTCAGTGGAGTGTTTGAATGTTGAAAGTGTCATCCAAAATTTATTTAAATTTGTTTGAGTTTGACTTTTAATAGATCATTTTTAAATCATCTCTTGCATTCAAGAGAAACAGACTCTATTTGGGAAGCTTTGAAAGGCAAACAGGCGAGAATAAAAACAAAAATAAGATGTGGTATCACAAATTATTATTTTTATTTCAAAACATAAAGCAGAGAGCCATGACTGCCTAATATTTGGTTTATGCCTCTGCATGCAGAAGTGTGCTGACCAGGGAAGAAAGGTTTGGACTCTGGAATCAATACTGAGAACTGAAGTAGCTTTTAGATGCTCGGCTCCTGCTGTGCTTGGTCTAATTTGCAGTTTGTTGAAATCCCATTTTAAATGCTGCTGGAGGAGTCTGCTTTATCTCAGCAAGAAATCTAGGAAAGTTGGTAGTTGACAATAATGGATCATCAGGAAATAAATGTAGGAATAATGTATGCAGGGAAACTTCAGCCATGAAACTTGATTTGGAGAAGGGGAAGTCCACATTGTTGCTCTTTTTTTACTGATAGAAACAAAATCATCCGACCAGTACAGGGAATGATTTGGTATAATGGTTATATTTGAGTCTTTTGGCTAAAATCACAGAAAGACCTACATTATTCATTTAATCTGGCTGACAGACATAAACATTTGTGCTTGAGTTTTCAGAAGAAGCAGTCATTTGGGAGAAAGTCCTGCCACTCCTGAGCTCTCCCCCACACATTGGGTTTCACCTTATTGCAGCATTTTGAGGTGGGTCTTTGCAAAGCCGGACCAGTTGAGCTGTATATGCTCTAACTATAAAACATTCTTAGTCCCTGCCAAAAAAAGCACATCAGTTACAGAGTGTTCCTTTGACAAAGTGATGCTTGCAGCAAAAGACATGTGAATATCGGGCAAGAATCCCAGAGGGTGAGAAATAGCCCTGGCCCTTTGGTGAGGAGAAAAGGTAGCCCTGTTTTATAGAGAGCAGGCAAAGACCAGGGTAACCTGTCAGCCAGTTAAATGGAGAAATGAATCTGAGAACTTAAAAGGTTCATGCAGCCTGGCTTCATTCATTGCTATAGCAATCATTCCCTCTGAAAGTGGTGCAAAGAAATGTTTTGTATGATAATGCACATTTAAAATGCAATACCGCTAGCAAAAATCTTCTGATCTGTGAAGTCCTTTAATAACATTAATAAGGTTCTTTGCCTTCCTGAAGGAGTTCTCAAGTGGCTGGGAATGAATTTAGCAACTCCTACCTTGAAGTTACAGGCAAGAATCTAGATGCACGAGTGCTTAAACAATAGAAGTTTTAAGAATAGATTGTACTTTGTTACAAGTGAGTCCTCTGCCTTTTAGTTCTTCAGATTTCCAAAACCCCAAAGCAATTAGAGATGCAAATGCAACTAAAAGTCACTGGCTGTCGTTTGGGTGTTATTTCCTTTTCATGATTTTGAAAGTCATAGTATAACACAATCACAGAATCATTAAGGTTAAATAAGACATCCAAGATCATCAAGTCCAACTGTCTGCCTAACATTATCGTGACCACTAAACAATGTCCTGAATTGTCATGTTTTTTGAAAACCTCCAGGGATGGTAACTCTACCACATCCCTGGGCAGCCTGTTCCAATGCCTCCCTACTCTTTCAGTATAGAAATTTTTCCTAATGTCTAATCTAATTTTTTTTTTACCTCCCCTGGCTCAACTTAGGCCCATTACCTCTTGTCCACTTTGTACTGAACTGTTAAGGTAGGAGAAACATTCCTAAGAGACTCATCTCAGTCAGAGTTGTCATATGTTTGCAGCAGGGTATAAAACAGTGTTTTCCTGAAATACATTTTTTTGCTATCTGCAGGAAGCAACGACTTTCTTAAAATAGTCAATGTCTTATCCATCTTCTCTGTTTTTCTATAAAGAGAGGACATAAGAGCTCTTTCCTACCTCATGAGGGCACTGGGAAGGTTACAAGCTATGAGCTCCTTGCATATGGCACAGACTGAGGATCAATAGCAGAGGCTCTGTTGGACTATCTTCCCTCAATCCATCCAAAAGAGCCTCTGGAGGCCCAGAGAGGGCTGCCTGCCTCTCCTCTGCTGCTGTAATTTTGTAGTCCTTCTGCACATTAAATTTTTATTCTTGTACACACTGGAAAAACACAGTCCAAGGAATCAGCAGGTTATTTGGCTTCTAAGGACTTTTTTGTGCTATTCACTGAAGTGTTAACCAGACCTTCTGTATTTACATTCCTGGCAACTAGCAATATTGTTTTAATTAAATTACTTTTAATTAGGAGACTACTTTATAACAGGAAAAATATGAAGCAGCTCTGGTTTATGCTGCTATTTTATTGTTATCGTGTTTTTTCTAAAGTAATTAAATAGAAACTGAGAAAACATTTAATTTTAAAGTACATTAATTTGTCTTAAGACTAGAGTATCCTTATTACTGCACCTACTTCAGCTGAACAAATTACAATTTCTGTTCTACTCATCCCAGATGGAGCTAGTTTTAGATTTAGGTAGTTTTGGCTATTAATATGTGAATGTGATCTGTATTTTGCTGTAAGGGGAAAAATCTAGGGCTTTTAACTCCTGAACAGAACACAATAGGAAAAAAAAGTGTTTTTAATTTATGTGGCCAAACTAAGAGAATTGGGAGTATAATTCACTTTGGTTTAAAATTAAAAGTTGGAGGGTGTTTGTGGGTTTTTTTTCTTCTCAAAATGAGAAAAATGTCAAGTAAAGTTTAGTTCCCCTGAAAAAGATGCTGTGATTTATTATGGGGAAATTCTTGTTACATTTTAATAAAACTGCATGTTAGAATCATTTTGAAAATAAGTGTTGAGAGGGTATTTGAGTTTTTCCCTGGATTTTCCTTTAAGCTGAAACTAATTGCTTAATCTAATCCAAATGTTTAAACTGTTTCATTCCTCTTCACTCAGGATTTCTCAGGGAAGGAGCTGTCTGGGGAAAGCCTTCCTGTATACCCAGAATGGTGAATTCTGAGGGGAAATGCACACGTTGGAGTTGCCAGGAAGGACCATATATATCCTTAGGGCACGGCACAGTGTGAAGGTCCCACGACATCCGGGGGAAGAAATCTGGAATCATGGAGGCAGTTTTCTTGAAGTCAGTAAGATCTAATGTTATAGGATAGGATATTCTATAGAATATGTTATATAAGATAATATAT
>WUAM01000321.1:468788-480077 GCA_024336885.1 Actenoides hombroni | reverse complement strand
CAATAGCTTGAAATATTCTTTCCCCCCAATCCCATTTTGAAAGATGAAGCCTGAATTTCAAATATGACATAAGCAGCCCATTAAATTAGTTTAGGACTCCCCTATCTCTGTGTGGACAAATTCTATTTGTTACTCTGGAGTACAACACCTCCTTTTCACATAAAGCTAAGAATGCAATGCAATTTATTTTTTTTTCTATATATTGTGTCACTAAATACTTGTTAGGAGGATACATGAAAAAGTACAGGAATACCATTTCTGGAGAAGAAACTGCACAGAAACAACCTGGCTGCAGAACGTATCTTTGTAAACACTGGATCACATTCTCAACAGTGTAGTTTCACGGACTTTGTTTAGTAAGGATCTGGTCGGTTGGTTTTCTCTCAGATAAATATTAATGTACTCTTCCTTTTGACTAAAAATGGTTGTCCCTGATACCAAATGGAGAAAGGAGGACAGATTAAGTTTTCCTGGCTAAGAATTCTAACGGAGAGAACGGTATTTTCAAAAATACTAAAGAGCTAAGTGTGCATATGGTGCTGCCAAAAAGGAGCAGTTATTTTCATGTGGGGAATCTCACTTCTTCACCTTTCCTGAGATGTGGCATTATCTAAGGCCAGGTCTGCTGTGGATAAGTAGAAGTTTTTGAGACTTTATCCTGTGCCTGGTAACACACATCTTGTACTGTTAGCAGCATCAGCAATCACATCTGTAGCTACACTTGGAAGACAATTAAAATGAGAGGAACAAGAAGGATCACATACTTTTTGGTCAGGTTATTTTGTTGTAGTTTAGGATTTTGCATTGAGGATTATACCATTGAGGTATATCGCCTTGAGGTGACCAGTAGCAGCCTCTGAACTTCAGGGTGGTTTTGCTAGAGATGGGGGCAGAAGCTGCTGCAGGGCTGTGGAGGAGCACAGTAAGATCTTGCTCGCTCCTTATCTGCTACTACTAACTAAATGAAGTTGTCTTGGTCAAATAACCACACTGAAGCTGGTGAACGGTGGTGAAAGGCTTCAACAATGAAGGGCTTGCTTTTTGGGTGTGTCTACTATAGAGTTTGGTAATTCTCAAGATGTTTGTGGTGGCTTTTGCTTGGTGATCCCTATGGCCATTTAGTGGAAAGCAAATCTCTCCCCCTCTGCATCACGACACTGTGTCAGTATTGTAGGTGTTGCTACTCTTAGCACCCTCTTTTGTCTGTCAGATATTGCATATCTCTGGCTAGCCAAATTAAGTTTTCTGTTAAATCCCTAAGCTGTTAGAGAATAACACTACAGAATTCAGCACAGCTGTGGGGTCATAGTGTAACATGCATTTGAAAGATAGACATGAGCAGCAAGGTAGGAAGCTCCTGATCAATACTGCTGGGAAAAATGAGCAGTCTATGCAACATCTGTGGTGGGAAAAGAAAAACTGTCACCTAATGCTGGGCGTGGGAACCTCAAGGATTGTCATGATACTTCAGGCTGCTGGCAGGATGCCTTCTCCCAGCTGATCTCTGCCTAAGGCAGGCAGCAGGGGTGCCTTGTGTTTTATGTGGTGTAAAAAAACGAGGCTAAATCATCATGCTCTGTTTGACTCCCTACGGCTTTGCTCCATGTGCTTTTGCTACATGACATATGGCTTTATTATGAGACTCACCTTCAGCTGCTTTTGCTGCCTGGGACTTCTTTCATTCCCTCCTGCCATCTGTAACTGTGGCAGTTAAAATCTTGTTAGTTTGGAGTATGTTCAGCATTTGTTGGTGAAAAACCTCAGAGCTGAAGATGGCCAAGCTATTTTACTAGTAAAAGCCAAAGTGAATGTTCATAGAGAGAGATTAGTTACTGCTTTGCAGAGCAGTCACAGTGGTTTCTTCATGATCTCTTTTTTTACACAAAAATTAATAATCCTCAAAGTTGTGTAACTCGTGTTACACCTGATTTCACTAAAGACTAATTGAATGTACTGTGCCTTTCCTAAAGCAGTTTTGATTGACTTGTCTTTGTACTCCACTTCAATCAAGGAATTTACTTTTGCTAAGTAATTTATTTGTGTTAATGAACATCTATTGACTCATCCTTCTGTATTGCACTGAAATTTGAGGTTTGTTGCAAATCAGGCATGGTTTAGCATACCAACAAAATAAAAGCATTTGGGGGATGTGGGTTGGTTATGTGCCTGCCATAAATAAAGGCACTTAGGAAATGGAAAGCACTGACTTTAGGCTGCTGGTTAGAGGAAAGCCCTTGTTTTCAGCCTGAGATGTGGCTCAGCTGTGTTTGTGGCACTGGCTATTTACAGCCATTTATACTCATATACAGATTTATAAATAGTTTACAGAAATGTTGCTGCAGTTGAACAAAATAATCTTTATTTTTTTCCCAAAGTGATGGGAAGCTGGGGAGGTTGTTGATAAAATGTCACAGACAAGGAGTGGAGGTAAAACAGCTCTGCATAGAGCAGGTTGGCATGCAGCTATGAGGAGATTGACATAGGATAATCCAGCCAGGATGTGGCTTTCGTTGTCCTTGAGGATCTGTTAGACCAGAGCAGCAGGACAACAACCTCTCCTTGATGCAGGGGGTCAGAAGAAGGACAACAGAGGTGTGGTTTGGATGTCCTGAGGGGGGAACGTTTTTGTTGTGACTGTTCTCAGTCAAAGGAGCTTCCCCAAAGTGCTTGCCACTGGCAGAGGAGCATTTGAGAGCATGGATGAGGTAAAATGCCCAAGATGTGTATGAAAAGGGTGAGCTTTCCACCCCTGATGAGGAGCATCATCATCTGCCTCTTCCCTCATCTGCCTTTCTGCTTGCCATGCAGAGGCTCAGCTACGGGCACTGCTAATTTTTGCCTTAGTCCTTCTCTTTGTCACCCTAGAAACACCTCCCTCCAAACAAAGCTATCTGGTCTCACAAGGATGACAGCTTGGAGGGCTGCAAGAGAGCTTGGCAGGCTTTTCATGTCTTTTTGACCTCCCTCAGATATCAAGTGATAGGTAAATGAAGTGTCCTTGCAGGTTGAGCCAATGCAGACATGGGTCTTGTGGAGTTGGTGAGAGAGAAACAAAAATTACCACTCTGTGTTTCCATTTGTGTTGCTCATTTTTGACCTTTTTTGCCCACATGCCTTGATACCAGACCACAATAATGTACCCTTGTTCTTGGTAGATGTCTGCCGTGATCAGATGGAGGCTGTAGCTCGATGCTGGGACCAACAGCTTGCCTGAAGGTTGCATGTTACGGTGAGCAGCTATACTGTACCCTTCCTACAAATATACTTTATGGTTAAAGAGTGAGAAAGACTTGTGGTAGGTGAAAAAGGTGAAAGTGTGAATAGGAAGGAATGCAGGAGTTGCAGAAGGGCCAGAGGTTGAGACCTGCCCATGGAGACAGGGGTTGTGTTGGTTATTGCCTCCTGGTGCTCAGCCATTCTGGCAGGGGAAATATCACAGTGAGAAAAGACAAATGGTGATCTCTGTCAGGATGTCAGGCTTGAGAGGAACAGAAAACACTCAAATATGGGTGAGTTAGGATAAGACTCCCTCTCTTTCCATTCTCACCTTGAGCATGTGGGATACTAAGAGAAGAGGGTGAACATGACTAGCAGTAGAAGCCTGAAAAGCCATGCCAGGTGTACGGTAGACATTAAAACCAACTGTTTACAACAAAGCCAAACAGTACAAACCAAATGATGCTTGCTAGCATCCTAGGCTCCAGGCAGGCTTCCAAGCTGGGTGGGAAGTGAGCTGGAAAATTGCCAGGCTAGTACAAAGTGCAGATGTGCTGACACGAACCTCAGTACTTTACAGTGCAGAGAACTTAGCGGTGTCTCAAATAGGCGTACATAAAGTGCCTTATTTCATCAGCTACTACAAGAAGCTTCACTGTGCACATGCTCACAGGGAGCAACTGATGGTTTCCTTCCACTGCAGCTGACCAGACCTGATGCATTTCAAAGCTCTCCACTTTGTGGCAGGATTGTGAATTCTCTCCTCTGGCCCTTCTTCCTGGGTTAACTGTACAGGGAAACCCTTTGCCCTTTCTAACACAGGGAGCCTTGCTTTGTGGTTTTGGTTCCTTGAAAAACTGATTAAGGTGGGTTTTCTCAGGTGGAAATGGCATCGGGTAGTCTGCTTAAATAGAGCATCATGGTTTGTGTGAATCTGCCTGGATGCTTACTTGGGGATGTAAACCAGCAGCTTTTGTTTCCAAATTACTATATGTTTTGTGGAATTGCTTCCATCTGTGAGGCTTTAAAATAACATCAAATTTAAATATTGGCATTTTACATTTATTTTGTCCAAATGTAAATGTTTAAGCTGTTAGGCAGCAGGGAGTCAAGCCCAGAATGAAACTTTTTACTTATCTGTTATTGAAGAAAATCCCCTGAGAAAATACAGTCATAATTTCGTCTGTCTCTAAAATTTCCCCTCTGCCTTTAATCATTTTTCTTGCAATATTTCCTCCCCTTTCCCCCCAAAGAGGAAGGCTTGGCTTTTCCTTTTGGTCCCCCCCCCCCCCCCCCCAGTGTTTTCAGTAGAAAAATTGGCAAAAACACTGTGTTTGGATGAATCCGTTGCAGGGAAATAAATCAGTCAGTTACTACCTCTAGAATTCAAGACATGCAAGGTTATCTTATGCATTCAGCTGGCAGAATTACAAACATTTTACCAGGAGCTGAAACATTTCAACCTACCCACTTTCTGGAAACATTGTTTTTTTCCTTGCAGTCTGCAAAGTGGGTGAATTAATTTCTAATTATGGAACAAATTAGAGGTTTTCTTGACTATTGATTAACTAACTTCAGAATCTGCTTCAGGGAGGTAAAATGTGCTATCAGCACTTGAGGTTCAACAGTGTAATTAATAAATGTTTAGATTTGCCTGATTTTTGAAATCACCTCATTTGTTTGACTATTAGTTAATTGCTAAGATTTTGTTTGTGTAAGTTCCATGGAGAAAATGCTCAAAAGTTTACAAATAGAGCATTACTGAATGTTTTCTGTCTTTAGAAGCAGCTCAAAGGCTTTGACATACCTGCTTTATAACTTAAATTCTTGATTACCATTTAACTTAAATTGCCTTTATTGCCATATAGCCTTTAGGAACTGTTTTCATTTTATTGCTATATTAAAAAATATGGAAATGAAGGCTAAACCTATCCCACTTCAACTCCATACTTCAGAGTTTTGCCATATTTTTCATATGATGAAAAGTGAATACAGTTCCAGAACATAAACTTGATTCTTAGGAAGCAAATATAGCAAGGGGACTGCTGTATACACATCCTGTGTATGTTAAAACCATTTGAGGATTAAATGAGTCTGTTCAGAGCTGCTGTGGGATTACTTTTTCATGTCTTTCTGCTCAGAGAACCATGCACAAGTAAATGGGAGTTGTTAGTGATATTTGAAAAGATGAGAATTGTTGCCTATGTGTTGGTAGCCACTTGCACAGTTGTGAATCCCAACCTCTTACATAAATACTTTCTATTTAAAATTACCCAAAGTTTATTTATACACGTAAGATCTATTAAAACTTGCTGATTCTCTAGATGAAGACAGGGTTGTTTCCTAAATAAAATATAGAGATAACTTTTATCTGTAGAAATACAATAGATTATTATAAGCTTATGCTTGTGTGCCATTAGATGTTCACACTGGAGGAGATACAGCTGTTCATTGCGGTAGTGAGCACAACCAGGGCATACATACAATACAAAGTGGGCAGACTGTTTTGGAAAAATAATTATTATGTAAACTTTGCCATTACTTGAAGTGGTCTGGTTTTCTTCAGCTTGAAAATATTTGGAGCTAAATTACTACAACAGTGAAGCCTCATTTCACTTACACAGGTGGCTGGGAAGCAGTTGGATCATGGATTGATATGGAGAAGTTAATCTTCTAGAACAGGAGTAGTTTCTATCACTGACTTCCAAAAAAAAAGAGATCTGTATCATTAGTGGTCTGTTGGAGATTGCCATCAAATGACACATGCTTGAGGAGTCATTAGGCTATTCAATCTACTATCAGTGCTGGGCTACTGCAAATTTTATTCTAATCAGAGGCATAATTATAGCTTCACCACAGGCAGAAGAAAATCTAGGCTCTGAACTTGCACTGTATGTATTCGTATACATCTCATGTACCTCCCAGTTCTTGTCAATGGACATATGGAGTTGGAGGTCCAGTGGAGAACCAGTGGGCTGAAAAGTTAAAAAGCATTAACTTCCAGCACATCTTCAAGTACTTATTCTTATCTATGTTGAATATATGGACCCTGGACATAAAAGAAAGTTATAGACTAAAGATCCTTCAGTAATCATTAAACAAAAGTTACCTGCACCTCTATCAAAGTAAAAATCTCCTCCATGAGGACACTGGATTAAATACAAGTCACACAGTCAGAGGCTGGCTTTTTGTGAGGTTTTTTAGGCCACAAAACTAAATCTTCTCTGTCAAGGAAGAATGTCAGATGCCCATAGGTTGTCTTTAGTACATTAAAGTGCAAGTACAGTGACAAAATAAATGTATGCCTTTTAGATACAAAGTATGTTTGCATAGCTGTAAAAATCTGGCATGCAGATGGAAACACATTGAATTTTAATAGGAAATCAGATCTGCAAAAACATTGTTTGTTACCAGGTTGCTCTTGAACAGACTGATTATAATGACTGGTAGGAGTCCCTGCGATGAACCCCTTGCTCAGGCTGGCAAGCAGTTGCTCACGTGAATAGCTGCAATGATTTCAGTGTACTGGCTTTCTCCCCAGTGCAAAGCAAGTACAAAGCTGGTCCAAATCTTTATTTATGGAGGTCAGCAATACCTTCTTTGAGGACTGGCAGATGATAAGATTAAGAGTTTATAGGTAATTGTGTGCATGTGCTTAACCCATGGTGAGTGAATATGAAAAGGTATTGAGCTCTCATGAGCTGTGCTGTGATTAGCACAAGCTAAAAACTTGCATGTGAAAAGCTACCATAGCCCAGCTGACACATGGGAAGTCTTTAACCTTTTCTGGGCATGAAAGAGAATTTTTTTTCAGGAAAATCCCACCTGCAGAAAGTAGGGAAATTTCAGGAGGCAAAGCACAGAGCCTGGTAAATAGCTTCAGAGTGGGAGGATATCTCAGAAATGTGCATGCATCTAGGAACCCGGGGAAATCCTTTCAAGAGCTGTTGGAAAAGAACAGGAGAAAGTCCAAGTAGGTCTGGGACATCACAAACTAGAACAGTGCTATTTTCTTGGTACCTGGGAGACATGGCACTGTCTGAAAAATTTTGTATCTTGCGTGTTGTTGTTGAAAGACAGAGCACAGCTGAGTCCATTGCTGTATGCTTCATCAGGAGAGGCCATGAGAAATTCATGAAAGTTTTCTACAAATGGTTGCTTGCTTTTGAAGTTTTTGCTAGTTAAATTTAGGAAAGAAATGAGAAGTGCAGTTTCTATTAGTTCAGATGAAGTTTGGTTTTAGCTTTGTTCCAAATCAGTGTTTTTCATACATTCAGGTATTTTCAAACTCCTTTCATGGAGACTTACGTGAAAGGTAACAGAAAAAAATCCATCCATGTGATGGGCTTATGCAAAGGTCCCTCAGGACCTCCCATTCTGTGAGATTTTGTGCTTCCATTGGGAAATATTTAAAGCATGAAGACAGAGAAATTACAAACCACATGTGTAAGAGATGGTTATTTTAAAACCCTTGAATGCCATCTAGGCCTTGGAGATAGTTATTATGCTGTGAATTCTCAAAATTCTTTTGGATGAGGGTCAAGGAGAGCATCTGTAGGAAACAAAAATGTTGGTCTGAGATGTGGTGGATTCACAACCCTGTATTTTGCCATTTCCTCTAGGTTGTACTTTTCTTTGTCTCTTGTTTCTTAGGAAGATCTCAACTATTTCTGGGACTCCAAAACTCAGTCCTGTTCCAGTCATAGCTTATTGCAGGTGATTCATTCTTTGCAGAGACATGCATTCACTATTTGGCACATGTGGACACTGGCACAATTCTGCAAAACATCTAAAGCACAGCTTCCAAAGGCTAATGAACAACAGGAGATGGGAGAGGAAGGGAAGAGAAGGTTAACAAATAAAGTGATATGGCTGAAAAATTCTGAAACATGTTAAAATAACAGATTGGAGGGAACATCAAGCCTCCATCAATCCTTCACATACCTTCAGAGTTGTATAGCTCTTTCTCTCAGCTCTTATGTCTGGGTCATGACTCCTAATGACAATGATAAATTGTTTGGGGGACTTCTTTTAAGACCATGGCACGATCAAAAACCTGATTCCATAAACAAATAAATAAAATGCAACAATTTGAACACTGAGGTAACAAAAATAGCAATGGCCATAGAAGAAAGGTAAGTTTGCATTCTTGTCATTATCACTGGTATGATAACATAGTCTTATTTTCCCAAATTCAGATATACATTAAATGGAGACTAAAAATAGGTGGGTTTTATTCATGGGAATGTATCATACTTACACTTTACTGTTAATATATTCCACTGAGGGCTAATGCAACCATTAACACTTGCAATTGTCACCCTTTATAAGCAAACTGCTGGTCAGTATAAGGATTGGAGCCACTTTATGAGGGATGGTAGCTGATTGCCTCACTTGAGTGCAGTAGGAGTGAAGATATGTCCAGGAGTTGGCACTCATGATTGTTCCTAGATCCTTATAATGATAGCAAATCTCAACAATCTCCTACTGTCAAACATTTCAAATTTGAAAGCCTGAAACTAGGCATGTAATTCCAATATCATGAGCTCTGCAACTGCGGGCAAAAGTTAATGGTGCAAATACCATAGCCACAGCTGACACTGTTGATTGATGGGATTGCCTTGGATCCAACTGTCCCTATTAAAAAAGACATTATTCAAGAATATGGGCTGACAAAATGAATACTAATTTAATCTTCCCAGAAAGTCATCATGTGTGCCGTGGCGGAATTTCAGTGCACTACAATCTGCAAATCTCTACCTACCTTCTCATCTTCTGTGTCTTCTCCATTGCTGCAAATACTTCAGTTTATGTTCTTTTTCTTGTGTGTTTCCCAGTGCTTTCACAGCTACATCCAGCCTTATGCCATTGCATAGGGGTAGAAGGGCTGACTGCTGCATTACTTGACTCAGAGGAAAGGATTTCTGGGTAAATCATGCCACAGGGAGAAATACACATCTGTTGCACTTGCTGCTTCTGTGGAGCATATTGCAAAGCCTGCCTGGAGTCATGTAAGTGTGATGCAAAGTAGTGTGAGCTTGTGTTTCAATCCTCATTTATCAGGAAAAAATTAAGTGTAAAAAACCCCTGTAATATTATAGAAATGGTTTAGATTTTGTATCAAAGGAAGAAAATTTACCTGGTAAGATCCGAGTTCAAATTAATTTAAATCTGATCATGAAAGATTGATGGAGGGCTTCTGGTCAGAAAGGCAGCTCATGACTTGTCTACTCACAGCATGCCATTTGCAGAGGTGGTCCGAGTAAAAGGCATGCCAGAGTCCACCATTTTGTTTTCATGTTCATTTTGACAGGAGTCACTGGAAATTACCCTCATCAGTCTGATAGGATTCCTGTGGCTAGCAAAAGCGGGAACAATTCAATATTATAAAGTATTTATAAGTCCCTAAGGCACATTTACAGATGTCCTTGGCAACATCAATTTCCAGCCTGTTAATAGCTTTAAAAGCTAAAAGCAGAACTGTAGACCTTTTCTAGGCACTAAAAAGCAGCAAATGCTGACAGAGAAGTAGTGAGTAGGCAGATCCCTCTCTGCCCACCACTGATAACAATCAAGTCGTTGTATTGTGCATTAGCTTCAGGGAATGGATTAGCCCTTTTGGCAGCCCACTGTAAAGCACTTTGCAGTAACTCATTTTGAGATCTCAAATGCATGAATCACCCAGGTTAAGTTTAAATTGAGCTTTGAGGGCCAGAGTCTTATCTCGCTTACACCAAAATGCATAGAGAGTTATTGTGTTAGAGCCAATGTTACAGAGCCATGTAGCATCAGTATGCAGGTAATCAGAACTGGGCCCTGAGGGTGAAAAATTGTTATACTAGTAAAAATTCTCTGAGAGAGGAAGTATTGGTTGCTATATAAAGAATTAACTACTTCTAACATTGAATGAGGAGCTTTCTTACAATAAAGAAAATGGTCCAATTTCAACTAAATATTTAAGGTCCTTACTTGTTAGGTTCCTACTTCTCCACTGAGTTTACTGGGCCTCTTCTATTACCAAACTATAAGTATTTTTCAGGCAGACATGAATATTTGAATACATGCAACCTCCCATCACATAAATACACAAACATTTGGTTTGGGATGAGGTCTCTTACTTCTGGCCACTTCTTGCTAGTACATGAAAGAGATGGCAGCCAGAAAAGGTAACAGACAGTGGGCTGCTAGATTACTTTATCCAGCCAATGTCCAGTGCTCCACTTGCATCTATGGGACCCCCAAAAAAGAGGGTTAAAGTGATGCTGGGTGTGGGGAGCTGTTCTCGGGGCCATATTGGCCTTGTCGGCAGTATTTTAGGCATTTTCCCTATTTGATCAATTCTGAATCAATTGACTTTAGTGTGATTACACAGCAGGCTGCATTCTCAGAAGGAAGTATACATTTTTCAGCTTCATATCATTTAAATAAGGTATATAGCACAGAGCTGTTTCTCAGTTATGAATATATAGGGGTGAAATAACTAAGTACTTTAGCCTCCTCAGATCTGCTCATATAAACAGCTGGCAGGGCACATGTTTACACATTTTTGAGTGATATGACCCTTCAGCTCCTCTCCCTTCTCATTCCCACCTTTCCATTTAAATTGGTTGCATTTTTCTCATTTGTAGGTTCTAGGCAAGCAGAGCAGATTTATTCCACTGGAGGCGAGAGCAAGGGGTGACCCAGTGCTAATGCAAGAATCTGCTGAAGAGTTAGTTGCACACAGCCTTTCCTCTGCAAAATGCTCATTCAGTCTGTCCACCTTTTCTGAAGGTTTTCTTTGAAAATAATGTGCTTAAAAGCTGCTTGATGCTCAAGAGCTTCAGAAGCAGAGGATGTAAACAGTGTCCAGAAATCTGAAATAGAACAAGACACTGCTCTGTCCAGTGACTTGGAATAAAAGCAGTGTGGCTCAGAGGAGTTTGCAGAAGTCAGGTAGTCCATGCCTTGTGTCACGGTTTAGGGTCAGGGCAGCCCCTTAGACCTATAACAGATGCTCTCTCTTAACCCCCCTCCCTCCCCAAAGGGGAAGAGAAAAGGAATAAGGGCGAGAGACTTAGCAATTAGAAAAGG
>WUAM01000321.1:439929-468688 GCA_024336885.1 Actenoides hombroni | reverse complement strand
TGTCTGTGAAAACAGGCTGCTAACTTCAGAAAGTGCAGTTAATTAAAAGAACTGAGCTGAAAAGTAAAATCACTGAATAGAACTAGTTCTGTTTTCACTCAAACCAGGACACGTTGCCTTGCAGAAAGCTCAACTGTTCCCAGGTCATACTGACAAATGAGAGTCTAACCTGTTACTGAAAAATCTCCTGTGGGGGAGATTCTGCTACTTCCTGAAGTGAACTGCTCTGATACATACTTGCCCTCAGTTGCCTACTGACATGTAACAGCCCAGAGAAGATGGAGAGTTCTGAACCTAGGATCCTCTACTTGTTTTTTCTGTTGTAATAAATATGGGTTTAGTCTGCACTGGAATACTCATTTTTAAAGGTTTATGGGGGTGGAGAAGACCAGAGCTCTCACTTCACATGTCAAGCATATCGTCTGACTTTGAAAGCAAAATGAAGAGGGTCTGCCAGTGATTCTGAGCTCAAAATACTGGCAAGGCATTCTTATGGAAGCTGAAATTTCTGCAACCAGCAGCTGAGCTCAGCCTTCTGGGGTTGGTAGGCATTGGGCTGCAAAGTGGGGAGTCTGTCAGCCCTGTGAAATACATCTTCTAGGCTCTGCCATGGGCAGTGAAGGCAGGCCCATTTCCCTTGGAAGGATAAACTAAACCAGCGTGTCCCTACTGCAGATTTTTGAATTGGCATTTTTCTGTAGAGGGGAAAAAACATCCAGTTAAAAACTGCTAACCAGTCTTTTAAAAAAACACCCTCCCACCATGTGTTTATCAAATATACTAATCCTTTCCCCTCATGTAGTTTAGAAATTAACTGCCTGCATACAGACATTCAGGGGAACAGCTCATGGAGTGGTCACAGCTCTGCAGTTCACTTTCCAAAGATTTCAGAGAAGTAATGAGGCCCTTCTAGTTTGTCTGCTCTATAGCCAGAACACATATATTTACAATTCTGCACATTCTTTGATCAGTCTGTTAATGTTTTCATACTGGCTGACAATGTTTTTGCAAAAGTTAAAAGAAGACCTCAGCTATAGCAAGAGGTTTTCTGCCTGTGGAAACAAACTCTGCTGCTTCTCAGCTGCAAACTGCTGCTATGCGGCTGCCATTCAAGCCCAGGGTTATGCGGAAGGTTTGCAGAAAAATGCATGCTGAATGCTCCAGCACTTTCTTTTCTGTTTACGCTTTGTTCCTTCTCACAACACTTGGAATTTAAATGCTTCAGTCAGTGACCAGGTTCTTCTTTGTTTTGCTGGGAAATGTTACTTTCCCCTCCCCAGCCTTCAGAAGTCTACAACATCTACAAAACCACAAGCACTTTCTTTATGAAGGATGGGAGGCAAAACTATTCTGTCTAATGCTTGGGCAAGAGGAAGTGCAAACAAATGCTCCTCAATTACACAAAATTAATTGAATCTGAGGGTTGGCCATGTCTTAGAAGAGTCCAGACAACTCAGGATGGGGTCAGGATTCTCTTTATTGTACAGCTGTTACAAGATGTTCCCTCTCCACAGAAGTGGAAAGGGACAGAGATGCAGCCTTCAGGCATGCTCTCCTTCATCCTCACTACCTTATCCTCAGCAGTAGAAAACATGCCATTAAAATGTCCTCCAGCAAAGGAAGTTTATTTGCAATTGGGTTCAATTATTTAAGACCTGTTTTAAGTAATTCAGTTCCTTTCTGAAGCTTAGTGAGGGTCCCTGTGCCAACATCTCACATAGCACCAAATCTCACTTAGCACCAGCAAGCAGTATCTGGGGGATGGGTTTTGGCTGTTCATATGAAAGCGTGTCACCATCAAAGGAGCAGAGAAGCAAAAGGACAGTCTTGGAAGACATATCCCTCACCAGGAAGTGCTCTCAAAGTAGTTGCAAGAGCCTTTTATGTATCCTGAGATTGTTACATTTCCTCTCAGTCTTCATTAAGATAAACAACCACATTTCTTTCAACTGTCCCTGACAAGTCATGTTTCCTTGGGCTCTGATTATCCTTGTCATTCTCTTATTGATGTGCCAATTGCTCCTGTCTTTCTCTAATTACCATATTCTGGATGAGAGGAATTCTGGATGAGAGGCAAGATTCCTGCTGTGGCCATGCCAGAGTTGGAAGGATGATGAGGATTGCTTCACATCTTGCATAAAACCCACCTGCTTCTACATGCCAGGAGGAGGTAGGTAGATACAGCTGTGAACATTCTGAACTCTTCAATGTGCAGGTCTGACCCTCTTCTCCAAAACTGAGTATTTATCCAGTGGTTTCCCATTTTCTACTTGTGCAGCTGATTATTCCTACCTTTCACCTGTCCTTGCTGAACTGCATCCTCTTTATTTCAGACTGATACTCCAGCTAATGAAGATATTTCTTTCCTTTTAATCCTATATCCAGAGAGCTAACAACTCACATTAAACTTCAATTGTATACACGTTTCATAAAGAGCACTCCCCACTCTCATATGAGTCATTAATGGAAATACTGAGAAATGCCAGAAGCAAGCTTGATTTTTGCAGAAAGCCACAGGACATCCTTCTAGTTTGACAGTGAGCACTGATATTTTTTGGCATAAGGTTTTCAGGCAATTGTATATAGCTTATAACAATTTCAGCTAGGGGAGTAATTTAGAAAACACAGTAAAGTACCTCCAGTAGGGTATGGAAGCTACTTTAAAAACCTTACCATTAGACAGCAAACTGCCTCCTCAGCACCTGAGTGCTGCTCTGCAGAGTCAGGGGGTTTTTTTTGACATTACTGTCAGTAGTAGCTTAGCAAAGCAATCCTGGAAACCCCTCATCTTCAGGACATTACATCTACCTGGTTTGAAAAAATGTCAGATTTGACTCTATATTTGTTCCTCAAAGGAACAATTATTATACAATTCACATTATTTTCAATGCAAAGATAGCCGTTCCTTTCCTTGCATGCTTCATCAGGAACATTACTGCTTGTTACTGCTATTTTTGCCCTTTCTATGTTGTTACTCAATGTAGTCCTCGAAAACGTGTCAAGAATGTGCCTCTAAAAAAAAGTCTGACCATAAAACTCAAGTCACTTAACTGAAGTAGCTAGAAATACATTTCAATATTTATCTAGATTTGTTTTTACTGCACTACTAACTCTTAATCTCTTTAAATCTATGGTGCTGAGGTAATTTTCTCAGAATTACTGAAAACAAAAAAAAAAAAACCTCTGCTCCATTCTTTTATCAGACAAGAGTTATTTCCAGAACTATTACCTTTTGGTACAGACAGTATAATAACAAATCTTATTTGTATTATCCTCTTGAATATGGTAGAAAATTGTGCTAAAGTGTAGGCCTTGGAAGCTCTTCCTCAGGTTTGATCTCTTCCAGGAGGAAATCAATATACTTTCTAATGATTTGATTTTGAATTAGATCTCTGATCATTAACTTTATTAATGAAAATTATTATCACTTGCATTGCTTTTTGCCTGGGAAAGAAGTCTGATGTAATTTGAACTGCTCTGGGTGTCTTCTGGGGATGGCACTGCTCTGAGCTGATAGCAGCTGATATGCTCACCCATAGGAGCAAGTTAACACTGCTGCTGGCATGGAAGCTGAACCAGCTACATAAGCAACTGGCAGTCAGTCTCAGAGTTGGAGTTTAAAGGCATTTAGGTGTCCAAGTGTTCAATCATTATCATTCTTATACAGTAGGCACTCAATGCAACTGTGTATGAAAATGAAGTCCAATATTTTACTAAAAAACTCTGCAAATCATATCAATTGTTTGCAGGTTATCCCCACTCTTTCTGAAAATATAGGCTGTTTTGGAAAAAGTGACTGTAGCAATCTTAAGGCTTCAGGAACTAAGCTGGAAGGCAATGCTCTCAACAAACATGCAATGAGAGAAACTAAGAAATCTTACAAACTATTGTGGCTATAGCAAAGAAAATATTTATCAGATATCTCCACTATGATGAAAGTGGGTCAATTTCTACAGCTAAAAAAATCCTTTAAAAAGACCCTTAAAAACGAGGCCCAATTCTTCATCTACAAAATATGAGCAACAGCCACTGATTTTGAGTAGTGCTGCTCATTTTGTTTAGTCAGAGTATAAAGTGCTATGATTGAAATAAAAAGAAAAAAAATATCTTTTTCTTTTTTTTTTTTTTTTTTATCATTGGTACCCACCTTTAGGAGTATAATGATGCAAATATTGAAATTATTCAACTAACTATTTGATCTAACTTCTAATATATTTCAGTGCTTGATTTTAGAATTCAGCTTTACACCTTATGCCATGAAATGCCTCAGGTTTCATCCAACTGATAATGAAGTTTTGGAGGAAGAGGAAACTAGTTTTGTGATTGCAGTTTCTGCTTTCCAAAATACAGATTCATAGAATCGTAGAATCATTAAGGTTGGAAAAGACCTCTAAAATCATCAAGTCCAATTGTCAGCCCAACATTATCATGACCACCAAACCATGTCCTGAAGTGCATAGTAGCTTTGTGCCTTGACACAAGGCAAAAGTGCACGGTATCCGCACAAGGATTTCCAACAGTTTTCTTTAAGAAACTCTTGTTTGCTTTCAGATGTCAATTTTTAGTTATGGTATTATAACTAAATATATGTACATAATAAAAACATAATATTTACATAATATATATGATTCCTGATCTCTGTGAAAAGTTTCTTATTTTCACATGTCCATGTAGTTGTGATGTATATTATGAATGTCACCATTCAAGGAATACGCCCATCCCTACTCAACAAAGACTGGACAGCTTATGCATTCTTTTCCCCTCAGAAGTACTGGGCCTTTCATTATGGTTTTGATTTGAGTATTCATCCTAAAACCTTTTCCTGGCCAAGATTCTCCTGAGTTTCAAATCTGTTGTTGGATAGCTGATACACTTTTTAGTTATCTGTGGAACAAACTTATCTTTTGAATGTCTCATCTACAGTCCGCTCTGGTTGCTGGCACTAGTGGCAGCCTTGATGAGTACTGAGAATCTCACAGTCTACATAATAACATTTGGGAAAAACTGGCAGACATGAAAGACATTATTGTAGTTATATAGGATGGAAGCCAAAGGACTTTAACTTAAAAAAAAAACCAAAAACCAAAACAACCTAAACAACAATATTGAAATGGGTGCATGAATGCATTTTAAGGTAATTGTAGTGGTTTGACCTTGGCTGGATGCCAGGTGCCCACAAGCCACTCTATCTCACCCCACACACACCTCCTCTCATGTGGACCAGGGAGAAGAAAATAAGATGAAACTTGTAGGCTAAGAGAACGGCAGTTCAATGGACAAGCAAAGCAATGCCACGCACACAGAAGCAAAAGAAAACAAAGATTTATTCTTTATTTCCCATCAGCAGGTGATATCTGATCGCTTTTTGGGAAGCAGGCTCCAAACATGTTGAGGTTGCTCCAGAGGACAGGCAGATGCCCTGCCCCACCTTTTTCTAGCTTTTATTGTTACGCTGACACCATATGGTATGGAATATCCCTTTGGTCAGTTTGGGTCAGCTGTCCCAGCTGTGTCCCCTCCCAAGATCTTGTCCACCCCATCCCACTGGGCGGGGTGGGGGGAATGTTGGGAAACCAGCCTTGGTGCTGTGTGAGCCCTGCCCAGCACAATACCGGTGTGTTATCAGCACCTTTCCAGCTCCCAGTGCAAAGCACAGCACTGGGAGGGCTGCTATGGGGAAAATTAACTCCAGCTCAGTCAGACCCTATACAGTAATAGTTAAATACTCTGAAATGTGTAGTTGTTCATTCTTCAATGTACAAAAAAATATTTCTATGGAAACATTGATATAGGTCATTAGAAAGGAGATGCTGAATGATGTCTCAAATAGATAAATTTACTAGGCAGATAGAGTGTCCATTGCTGAAATGTGCTTTCCCATCTACCTTATGTCTACATAAGCTGTTATTTTGGAATAGTTGTTGCCTTTTAAATTACTGAATTTTATCTTTATCAGAAGCGATCAAATTTAAACAAGTCCTTGTTAATTGCTGAAACACCAGGCTTTCCACTTAGCAATGTGTAACACCAGCTTGGACAGAAATATACACAGAACAAGATTAAATGTAGCAGGAACAAGCTCAGGTATTTCTGAATCACAGAACATTTTGTATTGGGGCTGCTTTAAAACCCACCAATAGCAGGTCAGTGCCTCAGTCCTGAAGTAGTTTATCTCCTCAGCAGCATGGCTGCACATTTGCTTTTTATGTTTGCTTTTTGTAAAAGGTTGCCTCCAGTTCAAGGTCCTGCCCTTATCTTCAAGAGACTTCCAGATGGATTCATCAGACCACATGTAGACTCGTGCATCTGAGCGAGTCATCACAGGCTCACTGTACTGTCAGTGAAGAGAAATAGGTGCTTGACGGCAGAAATCTTTTCATCCTGAGGTCAATGCCTAAAATAATGTAGACATATCTCACCCAGCAATGCTTATTTCTTTACGTGAACTATATTTGGGTAAGATGAATTCCACCCACAAACACCTAAACTCTTTGCAGCAAAAGGAAAAATTGGTCTGATGACTCTAAACACCAGCTGGATTATTACAGAAGACACTCTACTGCAAACATTTCTCCTGCTGGGACTGACTGAGAGAACAGACAAGTGACAAACATGTTACGAGACCTAATGAATATTGGAGGAGGTGCTGGATACAGGGAGAGCTGGGTGTGAATGTACACAGGTCATGGCAGTGTATCAGGAGATATGAGCCCAACTGGTCTTCACAATTTGGTAAACTGCCACACAACTCTATTTTATCTGTATTCTTGCTAATGTAAAGACTATATTACGTAAGTCTGTGACATTGGCTTCCTACTCCTCTTCTGGGAACAATTAAAATATTTCATATTAAATCAGTGCATATGTTGTTCCTGGCTGTCTCTGAGATCACTTATTGCTCCATATGAATCGAAAAGAAATGCTTAGGACATTACAACTACTGCTTTTTACAGTGAAAAGTCCCGCTGAGGAGTGAGCATTTTCAAACAAAGGTTCTTCCTTTTAGAATTTGGTTCTCTATCAAGTCTAGCAGAGAGCATTTTCTGACTTCTGTGGCAATGAAAATGTGCTTACTGATTATTTTTCTCTGTACAACCTACTATCACTTGTCAGGAAGAGATGGATGTTTCTAGGTCTCCTCAGAGGAATATTGGAAGCCAGTACGTAGGGAATTTCATCGTTATTTAAACAGCTTCTGGCTACAAAACAAGATATTACTATTCTTTCCACATGAGCTAGGGGCCTTTGCAAAAGTATGCTGCTGTTTATGAAAACATGTCTGTCAATTTAATAATTAGGCAGATATCAGCTTTCATTCAGTGCATCAGAAATAATGCACTGATTGTCTAATGCAGTATTCCTTTGCAGACTAAAACACTGTAGTTAACTCCAAACTTTCTGAATTCTTTCATTAGTATTAATATATTTTTCTCTTCAGGGATTCTTTTTTTATATATAGAAATTGGTGCTTAGGGTTTATTACCATTGTTGTGCGATCTATGCCGATAGTAGAAATTCCATGTCTTTTTACCACTACACCAGTCTACATGGTTTTGGATGAATGATACTCATGAGAATTAGTAGATTGTTGTCTGATTATTATAAGGTTTTCAGTGTAAAATGGCTTAACTGATGCTTTTCAAATTCAAAATCACAACACTGGAAGTAAATTTCACAGAGCTAAATAAGATACTTTGACCTGAAATTAGTACAAGGGAGAGGAGAACTGGGATATTTTGAGGCTACAATGATCTTGTTGAGACAATTGCATGTGATCCACCAATGCTGCTCATGACAGTGATCACCTCATGGTGAGCCAAGTACCTCAATGGGCTCATTACCAAGAGTCAATATTGATTACATCAGAAATGTAGACACCTATATTTAGGCACTCAGATTTAGATACTCACAGTCTGAGCTGTCTTCCTTGAGCAGACTAAAAGACAGTGAAGACTTTGAAGCCTGTTGGGTCAAGGACTGAAACTCATTTTTCTGCCTTTACTCAATCCCATTGAATTTTTGAAGAGGCTTGCTCTAAAATCATTGTTTCAGGAATGTGGTGGTTTGAAGAGAACACCCTTTACAAAGTTGAAGGACTTTTGTTTTTATAAGCCTTCACAGCAGACTGTTCTGTAATTCTGGGTATGGTGCCTTTGAAAAGAGAAAGTAAAATAAAATTGTCGTATAAATCTACTTTACTACACTGAGAGTATTTGGTAAAATATTGTTGCCATGTTGTATCTTGTGTTTCTAAGAAAGATATGTTCCTTATTAATTTCTTTCAAGACTCCCAGTCTTTTCTGTTGCAGATGCAGGTTGGTAACACTGGGGAAATAATGAAAACATACTTCTGCCAAACTTCTGTGGAAAAGCCTTCAGTAGGGCATTAGTTCACTTTGCCAGTGGTTGGCTGGGGACAGTAAAGATGAGGACATGGTCTGGGGCAGAAAGAGAATTTTACTCCCATTTCTCCAACCGATATATCCATCATAAACAAAGGCAAACTTGGAAGGTAGGATGAATAAGCAGCAGTTCAGGTTTCTAGGAGTTTGACTTTGAGTACTAGTAACTCAGCTTCTACAATCCTATTGTTATGGGATGAATGTTTTTTACTTGTTACAGGTAGGAATATCTTGACAACTACATGTTTGTATAAGAATGTGATCAGTTTCAGAAAATGCTAACTCCATGAAGGACAGGGATGCAATCTGGAAGACAAACTTCACAAGGCAGGAGCACTTGCAAGTGTAGATATATATGTATTCTGATTTCTCATCTACATGCCTTCAGGGATGGTGAGTCCATGACCTCCCTGGGCAGCCTGTTCCACTGCTTAACAACCCTTTCGCTTGTATTGCTTGAGTGTGGAATAGGTATTGCATCTCAGCCCTCAGACCGGACACACTCTCCAGTCTTGCATTGCTCAAACCCTTAAGCTAGAGATATTTTAACTCTTACATTTATAAACTTTCCACTGTTCTTTGACTGGCTGTACTGTCAGGAAAAGCTGAAGAGTGCTGTGTCAGGCTAAATGGCTCTTATCAGATATTCCCATAAAGCTTCAAAAATAGCTGGTGAACATGTATGGTAATTGCCATACTTAATCTCTGAATGGTTCCTGGTTCTTCTGCTGAGCTGCTTTGCTCATTCTTCAATGCACATATGTCTGTGGAGATTTGAATCTGTATCTCCTCATCTATCTCTTTCCTCCATGCTAGCAAAGACAAAAGTTGCATTGTCATGCTTGTAGATTATAAATATGAGAATTTATTTTAAAATGTCAGATGTTCAAAATCTATGAACAGCAGTTCAGCTTCCATTCCTGTTAGTAGGATGTGGTAAATTTTAATTTACATATATATTAATTTGTAATGACTGCAGAATCTGTTTTCAAAAAATATGCTGATAACCACTTGATACTTTCCAGCAGAAGTATTGCAGCTTCTTTTGACCATTTCTACTGAGAAGGTACTTAGCTAGGTCAAACATATAGACTTAATATTTCAAGATCCCATGCTAAATCTTACACAGGACATAAACATTAAAAGCATGATTTAAGCAGAATTGAAACTATGATATCCCGAGTACCTCACTCAGCTGCTGCCAAAACTGTCTGTTTGTAATGCTCTCCAGAAACCCACAGTTCTGCTTGTGTGTGTGCTCAGAACAGCTGTAGCTACGCCTGTGTCCTTCAGACAACATCAATGTGGTACAGAGTGGGAGCACACAGAAATTCCCAAAGATCTGCTGAGCAAGCCTAGATGCTTGGCAAGCTCCAGCCACTTAACAGTACTTCTCTGCTCTGGCTACCCACACTTCCTAGGAAGCAGACTTAATTTGTCTGGATGTATTTTTCAAGTTAATACAACTATGAGGCTTCTCCAGTCTTATGTAGTTTATTCTAAACCAGTATCTTTGCCCAACAGAGCACTGCAAAACTGGGATTTTCTTCACTTGTTCCCAGAGAGGCCTGATCAGCAATGCATAGAATAGAGTCCTTTATGGAGTCTAGTTGCAACAACTTTCCTTGGAAACGTGGACAGTGATGGTGTCCCTCTTGGATAAAAAATACTGTCATTAGAACAAGCCAAGCAGTAGTAAAACCTCACACTCACTTCTTCCCAAAAAACATTCTTAGACTTGCCAGAGTAAGGCCAACATTTTGATGGAAGGGCCATTGTACACAAAGTGTTCAGCATTCATTGAACTTTGACTTGCAACCTTTTCTTGGTCTACCATTTTCTCTTGTAAACAACCCTTTTGGGGTTGATGGCCATTTTGAATACTCTCATCTCTTCCACATACAACTCAGAGTTCAGATACTCAACTCCATACTAATTTCTTTCTTCAGAAGCTGCTCTTGTGGCTTCCTTATCCAGTTATTCAGTTAAATTATAGCACTCCCAGCAAAATTAGTGACATATAAGATGGTCAACATTTCGTGCATAGGAAAGAAATTTGCATCACCATCGTGTCTTCACTTCATGATATCATCTTTATTTGTGAAGACATGGAATGGCATCATCTACTCAGATAAAATTTGCAAGTTTTCTTGCCTAAGAATATCAGAGGTTGGGTTTTTTCCTAAATATCAATAAGACCACAAACTTCAGTCAGCTGCATCTCTTCTTATTGCTGAACTTCAGTCAAACACATTCTGGATGTCCAATAATTAAAGCATTAAGTTGAGCTTAACATCTAATTGGGGAGAATTTTCTCAGCAAGTACAAAGGGGCACTGAGTACTGCCTTCAGTCATGTTAGCTTTCAGTAACAGAGACAGGTAAACTAATCCTTTCTTTCCAGCCAGACTACTCTGAAAATAGGCCAGGTCCCACTGGGAACAAAAGATGCTCCTAGAAAAGTCTGTAATTAGACAACTTCAACTGCTCTGCACAAATACCTCATTAAATTTCCACTATGATCAAGTCTGCTGATGCATAAGACAGACATAAACACCTCAGCTGAAAGCTGTATTTTCTTTGATTCATTCCTTGAAGCAAATAATGCGGAGACGGCTTATCTCTTTAATCCAAGCAGATAGACATTTTTCTTCATTGATAAGCCAATCAAATGACTGTTGTAGGTGACAGAATATTTTTCAATAATTTAGAAGGATCCAATAATTTGGATCAGGCCCTGAGAAAGGCTAATGCAGGGCCTGCAGAAGAAACCCCTAGTAGGACTTTATTAATTCATCTCAGATGGAGGTGTAGTCTGCAGCTGTGCCTGGTCACCGACTCAGAATCACTGCAGGTTAGATTTTTGCTCAAAGTTTATATTCATATGCTGACAAGCCTGATACTTGATAAAGTAAGGTCAGAATGATGAACCATGGGAGAAAGAAGAGCATACATGGTAATTTTGTTAATTTTTTTCTAACTTATTCACAGTGTTCTTCATTGTCTGTCTTTTTGCAATACAACTGTCTTCAAGTGAAACTCAAATTATCTCTTGTGAAATGTAGATTACAGTGATTAAGACAAAGCACTAAAATCCTAATTTTCAACACCGGTTCCTGGTTTTGTACTTACTCCCCACCCCACACAAACCCATCCACTGAATCCAGTCAATGGTTTCTGCTGGGCACAAGACTACAAGGTAGATCTGGTTAGCTTGCTGCTTCTGTGTGATTTGCTGTCAGATTGAAAAATCAGTTTTCCTCTTTTAAGAGTGATAGTGTCAGCTCCTGCCAGTACCTTATAGCTAGGCTGTGCATCTTTCAGCTGGCAAAGGGAAGCAGAACAGTGATATCTCTCCATGCACTTTGGCTAAATAACCAGCAATGCTAGAGAAAGTTTGTTTTTCAAGAGTGAAGTCCTTGAAGACAAAAGATAAGCAGTTAAGTGGTATATAACTTATTCATGTTATATTTTTTTCCTAACTGACACAACACCTCTTTGGAAAGAACCTTGGCCTTATTAAAATGAATTAGGGAAGATGGGAGAGAAAGTTGGAGTCTGAAGATGAAATTCTGAAGCTTTATTTTAAGATATTCATAGGGAAAACATATGATTATGTTGTCAATTAAAATAATCAAAATAAATTTAGAGAGAATAGATCAGTCTGCAGTAGAAGAGGAGAAACAGGGAAACAGGAAGGCTTGTGAGGCTTTATTTTGTATAGGAAACTATTCCACATTTTATTTTTAATAGTTTCTAGTCTTTCTCTTCTAGTATTTTACCAAAGAGTTTTGACATCCAAGGCTTGTTTCGAAGCTCTCTGCACTGCAGTTTGCTGTTCCTGGGGACAGACAGATGCTCTGATCCTTCTTGGTGCAGTGCCAACAGTGGCAGCAGGTAGTGAACTACATTGTGCACCATCAGGCCATATGGCATGTCCACACACTAATTGGTTCTCAAGAATTGGTCCTCCTGAGCCCACCCATTTGTTGCTTTCATTGACTACTGCCTCGTCTCATTAATCAATGTTCACTTCTGCAAACTTCTGGTGATGTCAGTTAGCGGACATGTAGCAAGTAAAATTAGAAAGATGGCTTTTTGTAGAATTGAAATTCAAAACTTAAAGGCCTGCAAAGTATGAATGGCTTCCTAAATTTTACAGCTAGTACACTGGAGACTGGACTGCTGGCTCAGAAAATGATCATGCAGCACTGATGTACTGAAACCTGAATAACTGACAGTCTTGAGTCTCTGCTCGCAGTGCAGCTCTCTTTCCCTCCTCACTGGTGTTAGCTGGTGCAGATTGAGTTCCTGACATAGCATCTTAATCTGAAATTTGGAAACATGTCCCTCTTCTCTAGCAAGACTTTGGGTGGAGAGGAGTACTCATAAGTCATTTCACTCCCTCCAGACAAAAGTGAAAACTATAATAAAAACTGATTAGATTATCAGTCCCTTTTCAGTGGCTTTTTCTTTTTTAAATTTATTCAAATAGAACACAATTCCTATTATCTGCCTTAAACTGAAAAGCACCTGATAGAAGTCTTCCAGGTGCTCTGTGTTTATATTTTTCTTTATGCTCATGAATTATTTCAAGACACACTCCTGTCCTTTGGGAATTTCATGCAGCCAAGGTCATCCTTTGCCTTTCACATCAAGCTTTTGGACTAGCATGTCCTTGCTCTTTCCAAATTCCTGGGAAGCTCTCTCTCCCTACTTCAAGTTTTGCTATACATTTCTAAATAAGGCATTCTTAGGCTCACAAACATTGATCCTGCCTTCTAGATACTTCATTTTGTTTGTACCTGAACTAGACTGTTACCATTTGCAGGCCGGAGCTTGCTCAAGCCTTGGACACATAATTTATATACAGTAATAAATAAACATGTGAGATGATAAGCACATAAGGAATATATTTTTTAATAACTAGAGCTCTTTTTAATGCTTGAAAAAAATCCTTTCTCTTCAGAGCTTGAACTAGTTGCCAAAATAGGTTTTGAGGACCAGTTGGCATGCCTTAGGCTGTCCCACCTAGCCTCCAGTTCTGATTCAGGATGCCTACGTCTCCTGTAGATCCTGAGAATATTCTGCCAACCCTGTACAGATCTCTGCTCACTGAAAGCACCCTGCATGGCACTGAATGCCTCTGTGAGGGCATGTGACCTGGTACCTTAATGTCTCCAAATGCATTTACATATATTTTAATTTCTTTTTCTCTGTTTCCATTCCCACAACCTCAATATCATCTCTGTTTTCCTCTAGTCTAGTGATAATTACTGAGATCTCCCAAGACATAAGAGCCATCCAGCCTGAGATGGGGGGCTTGGGGAAGTACATCTGCAGGCTGTACCCTTGCAGAGAGTTGATAAGGAAGAGGAATAGGTCTTGTCTGACAGCATCTCACTAAAAGTGGGGATACATCTGTAATACAGTGCTGCTCCTGGATAACAGCAGATGGGCACACATCTAGCAGGGGGATGAGAGGGCTGTAAACATGATCTTCCTTCCTCTCTGAGATCCATCTATGTCAGCGGTGTGAGGGCAGCAAGGATGCATGGTGCATCACCATGGTTTCTTTTTGCCTCTCTTGCCCCAGGAGGTACTTCAGCTGTAGGACTGACCCTCTCCTAACTACAGCAACAGGCTGTGGTGATGCTCATGCTGTGACACCTTGACTGTGGGGTCTGGGGAAAATCACCTGGATTACCATCACTGTTATTAATCACTTAATCTAGATTATTTACCTTAATGATACCAGGTTTTGTACACGCTTTCTAGTATTGGGAGGATGTTGTGTGGAATGAATTGGTCACTGTGAGTGTTCTTGTGCTTTGGGTGTTGTAAGACAGAGGTTACAGCACTGGATAAAAGGAGATTGAATGCCGGATTGTTTTTAATTTCTCAGAAGAAGAATGGGAGGTGGAGACAAGAGGAGTCTTTTGGCAGGTCCTCATAGCTCTGCTGCTGAGCTTTCCATCGAAAATAATCTACAATCTCTATTCTTCCTTCATGGACATTACCTGACAAAAGTGCTAGATACCAATGGCTGTTCAGAGAGTTATTCACTCATCTCCCAAAAATGTGTCCATGACAATTCACATTGATATTTTACCTTTAGGGCTGCCTGCTGTGGGATCAAGGTTTGTTTAAATTTCTGAAGACAAACACAGCAGAGAGGTGAGATTTTGCTCTGACTAAAGCCTGAGGAGACTCTATCAGTCCATCAGTGTTGTTTCCACGTGGTCTGGATGCTGTATAATTGTGTGAACAGTAGGTGGTTGTTATCTTGAGCACCATGACACCGTTTCAGTTCTGTTACTTCCAGAACAGAGCTGGATCACATCCAACGAGTGTTGGTCACTGGGGTGGCACACTGCATCTGTACCAGACTCAATTGTCCACCTTTAGAGCTGAAAATATCTGAGATAATTGTTCACACAGAATCTGCTTTTTATGTAATAATACCTTTGATCCCCAAGTATCTTCTGTACAACTAATATCTGATCTAAGCACGATGACTGTACAACGAGGTGGTAGCTGTGACACTCTCCAGTGCAGAAGCTCAGGAAAGGCCATCTCTGGAGAGATGTCTATTGTTTACACAGGCCATTACTCTCTTGATGCTGGCAGGTAAGATGAGGTAAGAAGGCAGGACATATATCTGGAGTAGCCTTGAGCCATTCTGACCTTTGGTTGCAGTTTGGCCCCTTATTCCTGCCAGTGGGAACTAGAGCAGCACTTTAGAGCTCTGAGCTGAAAATGAGAGCGGGTCTAAAGCAACACAGGAACGAGTCTCTGTGCTGGAACTACAGGACCTTCCAGGTATGGAGCCATTTTAACACAGTGTAGTACTCCCTATACTGCATTTGATCACATCCTCAAGTGTTTAGGTTGCTTCCTGCTTTAAAACTCCACTCTACTCTCCAAATTATGAGCCCAGTATGTAAAACATCTTATTAAAAACATATCTCAGATATATGTAAATCTAACCTGTTCAGAGCTGACAGAATTTCTAGTACTAGTAAGTTTATAGATCTGATCACCTTGGGAAACATTTTTCCAGGCTATGTTGCCAAGAATAATAAGGCTTGCCCTCTGTAGAAAAATATCCCCTCTGCTATGTTAAAAATGAATGGAAGGCCTCACCTGAGTACTGGAGCTTATGAATTTCTCTCATCAAGAAAGAACATGCGATGAGATATCTGCAGCTCAGAGCTCAGTTGGAGTTTGAGACATAGCTTCTGCTTGTGCCAAGCTCAAGGAACTTACACTTCTGCAGCTGCGTTAAGTGGTAAGGTGAATATTCATATGATGTATATCATGCTGAAAATGTATATTGAATGAAGGTAAAATTGTTATAAGATACAGCTAAAGGAAAAAGTATTTTGGTATTGGGATGTAGAATAACCAACATACTTATATAATCAGGTGAAAATTAGTGTACAATACACAATAGTTTTTTGTTTTTCTCACTCCAGATTTCAATGCTCAGCTGTTTTCTTCTTAAAAGGAGATGTTTTGTGGGCATAATACAAAATTTCACAGAATGCATTTTCTCACGAACTGACGCTGTATCTACATCCATGTTTAGCTCTTAGCAAGTGCTGGCAGACATTGTAAGGAAATTATTAAACCCTAGAGAATTATTTACATTAGCATCAAATTAAAAATTTTTCTATGTTCACAGTTTCTTTGTCTCCTAGCAAAACCTTTTGCTGGATGTTAGGACACACATCCTCCTGTAGTTCTCAAGTACAGGCTCCCTGGAGGTAGAGCTTATGAAACAAACAAAAAAAAAAAATATACAAAGATGATGAAACAGAATGGGCAAAAGTGGAGTGGAGAAGCGAGAAAACTCACTAGCAACTCACCATACATCTGCTCAGCAGGGACACAAGCACAGTGGAATGAAGCAGGTCTGAGAGAGAAAAGAAGTAACTGTCAAGGTAGATAATTGTTTTCATGTTTTGCCAAATGAGTGGGTGTTCACAACAGCCTAAGAAGAGTGTAAGTGATTTTGTAGGTGGTCCTAGGAAATAGAAGAGAGCCTGCGTATGGTGGTTAGGGAAGTGGATGTGCAGAAGGTTTGGGAATTTATTGCAGTCTGGGTAAACATTCAGAAATCTGAACATGAACTTGAATCTGCTCAGACTTCCTAAGGAAAAGTCACATGTTCCTGTGGTGGTGGGCAACCGCTATAGAAAAGTACTCAGAGGCTCACTAGTAAGGAAGAAAGTACCTGATGATTTTGCAATGTAAAGAGACCAGAAATAAAAACCAAATGGGAGATGGAGAATTTCCAATCCATGTGGATTTGTTTTAATAGGTAATTGACCTCACTTGAAAGTCTCAAATCCTTATTTCTGCCTTGAGTTTTCTGAACTTCACTTGTTGCTGCCACCCACTGAATTACATTGTGCTTTTAGCTGATGCCTTACAGATCTTACTAGACATGCATGGTCTTGGATGATATTTTTGGTTTGCTTTGGTTTGGTTTGGTTTTGACACCCTAGTCTCACACAGTAGATGTAAGAAAATATTTCCTTCCTATTTATATATGTGTGTTTACAGGAATTTGGATTTTCTGCTACCCCTAAAAAGCTCACAAAACACTTTTATATTTCTAAAAGGTAGACAGATCCTTACTATAAATTGGAGTGAGATAGAGATAAACTGATTATTGTTTCATAACATATCATAATACATGAGAGTAGGTGCTGCAAAAACTGTTCCTAAGATTGGCCCATTCACACTCTGTTTTTCTTCTACCACCTACCCTAAAATCTGCACCTGATATGAAAAATATCATGTAAATTTGAACAAATAGGAGTTCACATCTCACCACTCATTCTGGTTCATGAACAAAATATAGACTATGATGTAAAAATGAATATTCCTGAAGTTCTGATTTGATGTGGAGAGCTTTTATACTTGATGACAAAGCTTGGAAAGTTGAATGTATTTATTTGCTGAAAGCCATCTACTGAAAAAGATTTGATATTGAACTGTAATTCCAGGTTATTACTGCAAATTCTGCAAAGCAAGGAAGTGGGAATTGACTACTTACTTTCAGCTACTCTGGACTAAATGAGAATGACAAGCACTGGGGAAAGAAACATAATTTCAAACAACAGTTGCTTTCTCATGGGAAGAAGCAGAAATAATTGATGTTTAGAAGTAAACTACTCATTAGGATGGACACGCATATTAGAGGATCTGTAGGAAAAACAATAGGATTGACTTTAGTTAGAATTTTTCTTTTCCTTGTAGTCAGTGTATAAAAATAACATCAGTGAACAAAATAGATCTACACTGCAGTCAACACCACAGGCCATCCCCCAGGTGAGATCATTTTATACCCAAGTTTTCTTGAGAACTAGACCAAGGTAAGTTGCCAGAGCTATTTCTGTGGTTCCTCAGCTTGTCCTTCACTGGGACAAGACTGCTCACTGAAGGGAAGGTAAGAACATAATCTTCTTTTGCCAACCAGCATTGTGTTGTTCAAGTTTGGCTTTTTCTCTGACTGTGGCTCTAAGCTTGTCTTGGTTTTTTTCATGTCTTTTTTTTAATGCCTAGGTCCTTGAGCTGTCTGAGGGTAAACATTACTTAATGGGCAGTATGGCTACTGTTCCACTGCAGAGCAAGACAATATATCCTGTTATTTAAAGGCAAGAAATAAGTATATATGTCTACATAAATGTACAGACACTTTTACTTAATGCTGTGAGGGGTCATCATGGTCTGGGAGCCAAGGCAGACCCCAGATGGGCAGGCTGCAGTGTCCCCAGGATGGCCCCAAGCCCTAGAAACCAAACCCTAGGAGGCAATGGGTGCTCTCTGGACCTTTACAGAGCCTTTCCAAATGGTGATGGGGCAGACCATCATGCTGATGGGAAGCCAGCATAGCCAGCTTTGACCCAGGAGCTTTACTCCTTCTTTAGGTCAAGAACATAAGGACAAAACCCCTGAATTTAATAGCGCCCTTGACTGCAGTGCTAGGGGTGAAGCTTTTGGCACCCACAGATTTCCTTAGCACAGAGGCATCTTGGCTTGTAAACCATGGAATCTGGTGATTGGTGCCCCAAATAAAATCAGTCTAGATCTGTCCCAAGTCCCATAAAGTTACTTTTTCAATCATTCCCATCAAGAAAAATGAATCAGTAGTTTACTCAATTTATTTTCCAGTCCTCCCTATTGACCATGCTATCATGGATGGACAAAGAGGCCATAGAGAGATCACTGAATTGGCATGTCTGTTTTCCATACAGAAGGCAGCTGTGTCACTTTACTTGACTGTATGTTCACAGCCCAGGGCTGCTCTTCTGTGTCATAGTGAGCCCCTGAGGCTACTGGTACACCCAGGTAAGGAAAGTGGCCTTTTCTACTACTACTACAACCAGTAGTAGGATGATCTGATGCCTGAGTCCCACACTGCTATGGGTGTTAAAATGCAGGGAGAGCACCTAACTGTAGACTAGGTCAGGAACCTGAGAACATCCTTGCCTTGTCACAGCAGATGGCAGCAAGGAAGGTTGCCTACTGAACATAATTCCACTGCTACCTGTGCAAGAAAGGAGTTAAAGCACTTCTTTCATAGACACAAGTTAAAACCCACATAACACGGGATTTAAGATGATCTTTTCAAGCAGAACCATGTCTATAACCATCTAATTTTAAAAATGGCAAGCAACTACTCTTTTTAATGCCTTAGCTGTCTTCCGACTCACACATGCATTTTTGAAATCCAGGGAAAAAACTTAATTGTGCACCTCAGGCAGTATAGGTGCAAAGTGGTCCTCTGTGTTTTAAAAACTGCTATAAATACATTATGCAGGTGGACAAATAAGCACTTTTATAGAGCCGTGAGTGTTTATTATGGTTTCCAGGAAATTTATTTCTGTAGAAAGGTAACAATTCACTCAGCTCACTCTCTGTTGGTATTTAGTTTCAGTAATCATTGTAATCATATTTATTTTTGACCTCTTTCTGATTTAGGTGACTAAGCATCATGTAAATTGCATATATTGCTTTAATTATTGTTCTAGAACAATTTTTAAGACTTTAATTTTTAACTGAAAAGGAAGACAGGATATACATTCTTTGTGGACAAGGCCATCAAATGGGGAAATCTCTGTCACTTCCCTGTACCAGTATCATGAGATACAGCTGCATTTTCTAAGTTGTGGTAAGTGAGGATGGCAGTAAAACCTCAATTTAACTGATTCTCTATTTCATAGGAAATTCTGACATTTGGAAACTTGTGTTCCTTCTGAAGCAGTATGATTTTTGCAATGCCTTTGGAAATCCTGAAAAGGTCTGGGCTATTTTAAAAAACATCATTCCCTGCTTCTAGGAAAACTTGTATTGCATAGTTGAAATAATTTCAATGTCAAAGTCACAATGTCATTAACTTTTTGGTAATGAAACTTCTATGCAAATCACTGATGTAAAGAGTAAACATCCCAGAGTCAAGCTGAGTGACTTCTCTTCAACTTACTTTTTTTGTGGTCCCAGCGCAGAAGTGTGGGGTGCTGGGGAGGAGTGAGCATTGCAGCAGCTGCTGTTTTTCCCGCCCACAATATTTTCTAGCGTAGAAGTGGAGAACTGTTGGCCTTTCCCATGATGGTAAAAAACCTTTTATTCTCTGGCACCAGCAAAGTTATACTGCCATAATGATGTTATGCCATTGAAGTAGGCGTCACATGAGTTCAAAGATCTTGAGGAGCAGGATATGACACTGGTGGATGGGGAGAGAAAACACAGGCTGTAGTAGCAGGCCCCAGATAGGGAAGATGACAGTAAAAAATGAAGAGAGAACCAGTGTAGCATATACGGATGAGACCTCAAGGGAAGGAAAGGAAGAAAAGGAAGGTTCTGTCAAAAAAAACCAAACCAAACAAAGTGTGGTGGGTAGGTTGTTTGAGGTTAGTTGAGGGTATTTCTTGGATGTGAATAACAGTTTTCTTCCTTTCAGGGAACCTGAGCATCTCCATTACTCTGCCACTGCTGGGGAAGAAGCTGAATTGTCCAGAATTATTCTCACACCTGAAGTGATCATTGTGTGTAGTTTACGGTTGTGGTCTCCTACAAAAGTAGCCACTCTGACAAGTATGTCCTCTTGCTAAGGACATGTTAAAAACAGTAGCTGAGTTCTGGCAATTTTTGTAGAAGTACGTAACCAAAGAGAGAGAAACAAAGAGTTTCTTCTGTACCCCTACACTACCTCAGTGGTTGGCTCTAAGCTGGAAGGTGTTGCAAAGTGATTGATGATGGGGATTGAGAAAACAGAAATTCAAATTTGGTATACTCTTTGTGATCACTCTATATTTGATATGGACTGCACGTGTAAAGAGGGTCGTGGCAGAGGAATGAAAGAAATTGTACAACTGCTCAGCTTCTACCTGCCACACAAAGCAGAACTGCTGCATTACACATACAGATATGTGGGGGACTGGGCATGTCGGACCATTTTCATCCTCCGTTCAATCTACCTCTGCCTATAGTGAAAGCTCCTCTGTTACTTACTTTCTATCTCCAGTAAGAACAAGGCCTGGTTCCTGTGCTTGAAATGTTGAAGTCCTTTTTAAATAGCCCTGGTATACCTACACTTTTTTGCAGGTATATCACCCTCCACAGCCAGTCTTCCTGTCCACAGTTCTTAACAGAGTGGGTTGGTTGCTTGTTCTGAGTTCAAAAATGTTTCATAGCCTGCTTTTTCCATCTTAGACTTATATATCTTACTCTTAGACTCAGGTGATGTCAGCCATTAGCACCTTTCAGCACAGCATCCTCGAAGGACACTTGCTTTCTTATTTCCTTTAGTCATCTTTGAATAAGCATGGCTGATAATTATAGCTGAAAGTGCAATTTTGCTTTGTTTCCAGTCCACTTGTCCACAAGCAATCTCATATCTGTTTTTAATAATTTGTTTCTTAATCTAATGTCAGAAAAGACTCTTTAACATTTTAGAATAAACCCAAGCATATCTCATGCTGTAATCCATTTATCTCGTCATTCTTGTTCATCATTTTTTTTTTCTGATTTACTTTAATCCTACAAAAATTTGAAATTTTCTCCTTCTTCTTATGCAACTTTTAGTACTGTCATGTCAGAATCCTGCCATGAGAGCTGGTAATGAAATTATTGCTTTTTTAAAAAAAACCCTCATTCATTAATCGTGGTGACATCTCATATGAACTAGTTAATGTGTAAAGGCCTTTGGGCATTTATGAACCTGTCATTTCAGAAGAACTAAAATGAAGCAGTAGTATTTCAGGCAACCAAAGATTCACCAAGGGCAAATTTAATGTTATGCAACTGTTCCAAAAATATTCATCCTATATGCAGAACAATACACTTTTTAAAAGTAAAAATCAAAACACACTAGAGAATTTACATATGAAAGGCTGGCTGCTTTCTAGGCACAATGTCAGTTCTGTATTGAATCCTTATCATTCTGATGGCCTCTTTCTTGCAATCAAAGAGCCCTTTGAACAAAACAGGAAAACATACTGGATAAATTTCTGGGTTTTGGTTGGGGTTTTTTTTAAGGTAGTATATATATTCACTTTATAGGAAAGCAATATATCATATGAATGACTCTAATATTTTTGTGATACTCTCACTGCATGATACCTTAACCAAAAAGTAGTCCCAGAGATTTTAGGGATTTTTTTGTTACTTAAATTAAGTAAATTTTGTGACCTGAGTGAGTTCCACTAGCATGTAAAGATACCAGATAAGGCTTTGAATCTCATGTGTACTTTGTCACTGTCATTAGATGAAATTCCTTCTAATACATTTGATATGTAAATATAAGAAAAAAGTGCTAAAATACCTTATGTCATCAGAGCAGCCACTTTTGCTGGGAAAAGACTGTTTTTGACAAAATGAGATAAATTCTTTGAAAATATTCTAGTGAAATGGAAATGCAGCATGTTCAAAGGAGGAAGAGAAATGGTGAAGAAAAGAAATTAGGCTAGAAGAGTGGGCTTATAGGAACATATCTGAGATGTGACCCAGCAACACCTCACACTGTGACCACCAACTCATGTTGTAAAGTCATTCTTCTCAAATGTACAGAGTTATTTTGTCACTGGTTTTCTTTTGTTTGTTTTTGTTTTTGTTTTGTTTTGTTTTTTGTTTTTGTTATTTAGAAAGAAAAACGCCTCTTTTGTCTGAGTGTGTATGAGGGCAGTTTTCAGATAACCGTGCAGTGAGTAGGGGTAGTAGAAATGGGTCTGTGACCATCAAACATGGTGACTCACAGGCAGGCTTGCTAGAGTTGCTCCTTACCTCTGCTGTACATTTCTGTGAAGACGCTGATAGCTGTCCAGGTGCATGTTAAAGAGTTCAGTATGGTATTACAAGTCAAATTAATTATTGAGTCTCTGTGAGTCTTGAATTCTTTACCTTGTATCTCCACTGAGCACAGGGGTATAGCTACATGAATAAATTACTGCAAGATAAGATAAGTTGTGCACTTAAAAAGTATCAGCTGCCCCATGGAACTTGTCTACTTGCATGCTCTTGAAATATATAAGGAAATTTGCAAAAACACACTTCTCAAAGTTTACAGTTGGACTTGATGATCTTAAGAGTCTTTTCCAACCTAAATAATTCTATGATTCTGTGAATAAAAGCATGTAAACTACCATAGAGGAGTGTTCCTGGGAGTAGTTACTATGAGGCAGCAGACATGCTGTACATCCACAATGCTTCTGACATTTTTTTGACTTTGCAAACACTCTCAAAATATGGGAAAGAGAAGATCTACACACTGTCCTTATCCTAGTGAATGGTGTTTTACTTAATTTACTGTTGATCCATCAAAGAATTGAATATTATTTAAGAGTAGAACATTGGCAAATACTCAGGATATTCACAATTGACACTTTAAACTGTGGTTAATAAGGCTGAAAATGACATGGAAATCTAATTTAATCCAGTCCCTACCTAAAGATGATCAACAATACATTTATCATTGTCTGCAGAAGTTTGCTTAACCTTTGAAATGTGGAAACTCTGTGACTTCCACAAGCAGTGAATTGAAATCCCTTGTAAATCACATCTTGTAATTAAAGAGTTTTCCTAGTGTCAAATCTAAATATTCTTTGTCCTATGTATCACAGATATGAAGAACACCTCATAACCTTCTCTTCTTGCAAAAGGGACTTGGAAACTGTCTTGCAAGTCTTTAGAGAGTCTTCTTGAACTCATTACAGTTGCCCGTCAATTTTCCAACAACTCTTGATTCATTCAACTGTTCTCATATAACCAGAAGCAATATTTTCCAGACTTCCATCAGCTTCATTGCTTCCCTCTGTACTTTCTCTCTTTCTGCACTCTATTTCTGAATGATACTTCTGCAAAACAGCTACACAATCTGTTGTTCCCCATACTGTCCACTTGATTTGAAACTTGCACTTGCTGAATTTCACTCATGCTGAATTTCATCCCAATTTTGGACTATTCCTCCAACTTGTCAGGATCATTATCCTACAGCCTATGCACAGTCATTTCTAGCTTTGTATGTTATGCACTTTTAATAGGCATAGTGACCATCTATCACCCAGACTACAAAGTGAAATATTGTACAGACTTCTGGAGAGCACTGCTTAACAAATCTTTCAATTTTGTCAGTGAATCCGCTCTCTGGAAAGGAATAACCAAAGTCTTTCTTACCATTTTCATTTAGAGCACTGGCGGTCTGTGCTATGGCAAAGTTAATAGATTTACAAAGACCTAGATATGAAGTATTGTCTTTCCAACCACAAAGACTGATGATCTTGTTATACAAAGAAAACTTTTTTTTTTGGTAGAGTTAAAAAAGGTTATACATAACTACTCTGTGTTATATGGTCCTGTTTTGCTTGCTAAGGAATAGTTGGCTAAACAATACTTTCTTTATTGCTCTTCTTTTTAAAGATAGGCATGGTCTTTGGCTTTATAGAGTGTTTCAGGGCTATAGGTATTGTAGCTGGAGTACTATAAGCATTATTAATTGTTCTGAAATTGTTTCAGCCAATTCCAGCCAACAGGATTCTATTCTGTGCCTTGGAGAATGGAACACTCAACTTTGGTGTTTCGCTGAGCAGCTCAGTAAACAGGAATACCAAAAATTAATTTGTTCCTCTTGATTTACAGTGAACAAACTGGGAATGCAAAATTTGTTTCCATTTGGGTGTCACCTTCACTCTGCTGATAAGAAAGCATTACATAAGTGATAAAGAAAGCATTATTCATTTTCAAGATAGCCCTGAGATCAAATTAAAAATGAAAAATTTCTTCTGTCTTTCCTGAGATGGTTCTCTCTCTGGTAATGTCCTTTCCTGGCTATGATTGATTGCTTTTATTTATTAGTTACAGACTAGTTCAACTTATTTCTTCCACACACACACACTTGTGCGTGAGAAAAGTCAATCCTCCATCAATATATTTAGTAAAGAGTCTAGTGAACAGCTTACTACATTAACCTTATAGTAGAGCTGGAATTATGTAGGGAAGACATTTACAATCCCTGATTTCAGAGCCAGCTACATCTGAAAGTAGACTTCAGATCCCTGGTGAGTTTTCTCTAAAGTGAACAATTAATATTGGGTACTTTGTGTCTCTGCTTAGTGATTCATCTTCCATGGCACTCTTATTCAGAAACGATAGACCATAAATCCAAGAGTTCATTATGCCTTATTTGGGTCATTTCAGAGATCAGTTTTGGCAATTGAATTATCTGAGGAAATTCTGGGTTTAAGTAACAGCCTCTTTTACATTCTTGTTAGTTCCAGCACTCTGTAACAAAGAGTGTCTGATTGTAAACAATTTTTTTTGTTCCTTTAACTTATTCAATACATTATTCTCTTGTCAAATTTCTTCTTTCGTATGTTTTTTAATCATATTAAATTAAGACACTACTGCATTCCCCATTTCGTTACAATTCTTGTTGGTTTCTTATTTTTACATCTTCCTGCCTTCACATGCTTCATCTGAAATTCTCAAGTGCTTCCATCAATGTATTTCAGTTCATGAGAAGTGCTGTACAGCTAACCTGTGAATATTACAAGGTATTAGTTCTTTCATGGTATATTGCTTTATTTCCTCTGTGGTTGAATGGTGAATGTACTTACCTTTGATCAGCTCTCTGGTTTTAACTGTATCAGCATTTCTCATAAAGCTGGTTCCTCTACATATGTTTTAAAATGCTGAGTGCCCTTTCCCCAGGGTCTGTTTCAGACAGGCCTCTTTATAGATACTCCTCTATCTTTATAATCCAAAGGCTTTTTTTCTTTGACAGGGCTGAACCAGTGCACAGGGAAATGCCATTAAACCCATGTTACAGTCTACAAAAGTGCTGTACTACAGTTTAATTCATGCTGGTTTGAAGGTGAATGAAAACAGAGGCCATTATAAAAGAAAACAGAAGGGTTCTGTTGAGGGTTAGGGCTGGGCTGGGCACTAGACAAATGACATGCTCTCTATGAAACCCTCTCCCCTTCCAAAGGGAAAGAGAATGGGAATAAGGGAGAGCAACTTATAGACTGGAAAAGAAACTAGAACAGCTTTAATAAAAATAATAACAATAAAATGAAGTGTATACAAATATATGCAAAACCAATATTGAAACCAACCCCCCTGACACCTCTGGTGCTGTGAAGCAGGCACTGGGGAAGTCCCACATGGGAACTGGATTCAGGATCTGGATTCTGGAACTGGACTCAGGAACACACAGGTTGGGTTCAAAGGCAGAAAAGACAGATGCCAGCCACTGAAGAAGAGCTTAATCCTCATGATCCTTCAGCTTTATATTGAATATGACATATATGGGCTGGAATCCCTCATTGGTCAGTTTGGGGTCACCTGTCCTGTCAGCTCCTCCCCCAGGTGTGGCCTTTTACTGTCTGCACCCCCAACATGGTACACAAGATCCAGCAGGGGCCTTGGTCTGCACATGAACAAGTATAAGCAAGAGCGTTTCTGGATACTGATCCTTGGAAGTAACTACAAACATCAAGTGTTATCACTGCTAGAAGCAGACGCTGTTTGCAAAAATATGCCTTTAACTTCAGAAAGTGCAGTCACTTGAAGAGACTGAGCTGGAAAGTAAAATCACTGAACAGAATTAGATCTGTTCTAGCTCAAACAAGGACAGGTTCATATGGCTTTTGAGACCACTTTAATTTTAGAGGCATATTCAAACATGTCTTGCACAGATGTTCTGCCATCTCTGTCTCTGCAGACACAGCAGCACAACTGAAGCCTCTCAAACCTGCCCGGAGTTGTGCTCAGCTGCAGCAAAGCTCAAGTCTCTTCCCACAGCTGAAGGTCATGAAATCATCCAGGGTCTTCTCCTCTCAATGTCTTTGCTTATGGGTTGTACCTGTAATGAGCTCGCTTCCATCCCACATGGATGGCTATATTAATTTAGATCATTCTTCTTCAAATAAAGGCCTTTAGTTGCAAATTACTTGTAAGACTGGTGCAAAACTATTTTATGACTCAAGTCCCTTGTTTATCTGTCCAACAGATATAAGTATGTAAAGACCGAGAAAGGATATTAATGTCTTCTATAAATACATTAAGGAGAGATAGGCAGCCTATACAAGCACTAAGTGGCAGTTGTGTAAAGGAAGCGCTGTTTAAGCTGAAGGCAATGTACATACTAATGTGCAAAGTGGTTTATGATTGCATTAATGGTGAATATTAGAAGGTTGTAATAGTTTGACTCTTGGAGTGACTTTCCAGCAGAATTACTGGAGGCAGGAATCAAACTGGATTCCAAACAGAGCTTGAGGCACTGAAGATATTTATTTTGTCATTTTCTGTTGTGGTGGGAACTGGCTGTACTGAGCAAGAAGATTTCTCTCGGGCCTGTTCTTTGTGTTCCTAAATCCTTAGTAGCACCAGAAACACTGTCCATATATTCAGGAAGTGATGGGGCAGTTAGTACTTCCCTATACTGCTGAAAGGTTGATGTTAGCTCAGTTTTGAGAAGGAGATGAACTAGATTTCTGGAGAACCTTTCCAGCCTTAGTGTTTCTATGCTTCTGAATTGTTTTCTTTACAAAATAAAAACAAATAAATAAGAAATCTTTTTAAAAGGACGGAGAAATTTGGATGTGCTTTTCATTTCAAAACCAGGAGCTGGTTTTCTGCAGTTATTTGCATTGGTGTCCTTTGAAGAATAGTATTGCAGGCATGGAGAAGACTTCAGTAGGTCTGGAAGGAGAAGCAATGGTAATTGTGTCCTATTGCCGTGGTATCCTATGACTGCTCCACTAACCTGCACTCCCAAATACAGGCTACACATGTTAACAAAGCTCAGTAACAAAGGCTTAACAAGGCTGACCTCCATCCCTGAAGCTATTACGGAAGCAATGAATGGAAAGATGGATTGATTCTCCTGATTGTGTTCATTTGGTATTTTCTAACTTGGACAAAATTCCAAAAGGTGGAAAACAATGAAGTTTAAGGAATGTAGGGTAAAGATTTTGGAAGATGCAGTTCTCATACAGCAGGGACACAGATCTGATATTGACACCACCTATGTCTAAACATTTATTCTTAGCCCAAGCTGGAGCTAAAATAAGCATGTCTAAGAAGTAGTCAGATATAAGTCAGTCTTTAAATTACCAGGCAGCTGAGTAAGGCTTGAGTTCTTGAAGAGGCATAAAGTATGATGTGATGTCATGAGGCTACTGTGGAGCTTGGATTGTTTCAGCACTGAAATTTTTGTGGCTGTTTTGACAACCTCAGGATTGCAATAAAACCACTGTATTCCTGGGCCAGAGGTAGCTAAAACAACTATGTCTTACATAATTGTTCTTAGTGGCTCAAGGAAGTGAATGAGAGTTCTTCTGAATGCCTAATAAATTTTCTTGAGGAAATACCATCCTGGTGAACTTAGCAACTGGCATTTTCTGTCTCATATTTGATGATGAAATTAGTGTCTTTCAAAGTGTATCATCAGTCAAGTGTAAATCAGAGATGAACTGTTCCAGTTTATTGTCATTCTTGCAATAAGAATATTTTTTTCAAGCAAGAATCATCTCATTTTATTTTTGATGCTGTTCAACTGTTACATTTGGGAAAACTTTACATGAAATTATTATTTTCTTCTTGGACGGCAATATATTTTTCTGTAACGGCTTGGCAAGTAAACAGCGTTTCATTATTTCCGCACTTTGTATCATTACATCTTGTTAATCTTCTTATGGAGGTACAAATAATCATGAATTCAACATGGGAAAATAATGTGTGCTGAAAGACTATTCCTTTTGAAATATTAAATCAGGTTCTATAATGTGAAGAGAGATCTGTATACTTTCAGACCTAAAGAAAAAGGGGGGGGGGGGGGGGGGGGGG
>WUAM01000321.1:426514-439829 GCA_024336885.1 Actenoides hombroni | reverse complement strand
GGGGCAGCGTGAGGTGTGTGGAGGTGGCTCGGTGGGTGCGGTGGGGCGTGGGGGTGGGGGGGAGGGGGATGGTGTTAAAATTAAGAAGTGTCTAAATTTTCCCTCAGATACCAATGGATTATCAAAGGATCTGAAGTGTTGAACTCTTTTAAAATACCTGATAATTTTGTTTCATGCTCCTTTGAAAATTGTTTCTGCAGTTAAATTCTTTATGGCTTAATCAATTTTGTGTCGCACCTGTGAATTGCTGTTTTCATAGAGATTCATAGTTGTAAAGCTGTTCTGATACAAGGCTTAATGCCTCTGAAATTACATTACTGGGTGAACAGATGTGTCTGAACAACAGGCCTGGAAGTGGAAGACTTGGTATCTCAAGTATTCATTCTCATTGTGTCATTTTCTTTAATAAAATCCTCCAAGGAGTCACAAATTCAGAGATAAACAGCAATTAATAATTCACAGTGGCCAGAGGGAAGCAACAGCCAGTTGTACTTCATTGCACAGATCTAACAACTAACACATAGTTTGGACAGAAAATTGAAGAAGTTGGTCACTGGCTGATTCTTCCTCAATTCAATCTCAGTGTGGATAAAATGAGTCTGTAAACATAAATGCATGTCTTCACAAATTCATACAAAGAATAGTTTTTTTTCTCTAAACATTTTCTTATGAGTACAATCTAGAACGTATTCTGGAATGCACATTGGTATTTTACCTCATTAAAATGAGATATTTCCATTTTGTTATACACAGTATAGACAGATCCCTATAAAAATCATAATCACTTGTTTACTTTGATTCAAGGAACTAAATATGAAAAATATGTCTACATCTGAAAATGTTTACTGATACGCTTGAAGTATTCTTTCCACTTTATAAACTGCATGGGCTAGGTAGCAGGTGTTCTTTTTTTTTTTTTTAAGTACATCTGCATTAATACTGAATAATAATAAGTAATTGCATATGCAACTAATGTTTTAAAGTCACATCCACTATGTAAAGAGCTTTCATAGAAAACAGGTAAAATACTAGTCAAAGAGTTCCACAAAGGAAGAATCATCTACATTTCTTGTATATTAGCAATAGTTTAAAATTCTGAACAAAACAAGGGGTTTTTTTTAAGATAATGTATCTATTTCTGAAGTGTATCTGGAATTAATTTGGTGTTTAATGGTAAGAATTTAGCATTTTTGGCATCTGACCAGCAGTCAAAAACATGCTGGGAGAAGACAAAAGGATCAGCTTAGCTCAGATTCTTTGGTAGCAATTTTAGGCTGAATTTTGCACCAGCTAGAGAGATTAAATTTTCACTAAATACATTTCTTGTGTTGCTAACATTTTTTTTTTTTTTTTTTTTTTTAATATGTGTAGTAAGGACTATCCCAATTACTGGGCTATGAGTATATTTTATTGAAGATTCTGAATTTACACTATTCTATATCTTCTTATATTTGTTAAACAATCTTTCTTTCTTTTATTTTCTTTGATTAATTTTTTCATAAGCATGCCATTTTTTGTTCCATACACTTTTCTTTTTCTCTGAAAGCATGCATTATTTATTTTTATTTGTCAAAATTCATCTTCTCTTGCTGTGTGCTGAATTATAGATACACTAGAAGGTTAGGTGAGCTGCCTCAAACTGCTGTGAGATCTTATCTGTTCTCATTCTGTTTCAGGAAAAAACTGTGTTCTGTTACAGTCGTTTCGGTGAAAGTGTAAAATCAGCATTCAGAACCTGAAAATGACTGGAAAATACTGCTGGTGACTAGGGTGACAAGTATCCCTAAGATGCCATGAAGGAGGGTGGAATGTACATAGTCTCAGTTATAGGACAGCGATTTAAATTAGTTTTGTCCTTTTTCAGAAGGATTAAGACATGAGGCCTTTCACGCTACACTTGCGAGTAGTGAACAAGTGTTAAAATAAAATTAGCTTTAGTTGAGAAAGTTTAGTTTGAGGAAGCAGGAGGGTTTACCACACCCAAATTAGCTTGCCTGTTGTGTTGGCTCAGGTAGCTGTATTTTCTCACAGTCTCTCTTTGAGACACATGCTCCCTGAAAGCTTTTGATAAAACCTCCAGACAGGATACAAAGTCTTCAGATGGCCTTTTGGGTTTTTTTGTTGTTTTTTTTTTTTTTGTTTGGTGGTTTGTTTTTGTTGGTTGGTTGGTTTTTTTATTTGGACTCGGTTTTCTCAATATGTAGTGAAAAGTAGATTCTAAATTTTCAGGTAAAGAAATGTGCTGGGAATCATATATTTTCAATATTGAGGAAGTAAATTGACCCCTGTCTGAATTCCCATTAATAAAGCACAAGCTATTTTAGAGCTTCTGTCAGGCTGTACCACATCAGGGAAGTGATGGGGGCACTGCTGAAATTCATTACATAAATTCTATGAAGCTTGGCTATGAAGGGTGCAATGAAAGCACTTTAGACTGTGAGCTGGATTGTAGAAGCTCATTGACAACATATAAAAACTATAAGCATCTCTCTAGCGAAGTGACATTTTCAAAGTGGAGGAACAAATAAGTAAGTAGATGTGGAGAGGTCATTACGACATCTGGTAAAGCTGCTGTTAGTCAGGAATTTCCAAACTTGCTGTACTGCAGGTATTATTTTAATAAATATAAAATCTGTAGATTCATCCCTTTGTAAACATTTTTTTTTCTATCCTCAGTGCCTCTGCACCATTCCTGTCTTCCTTCCTGTAAATGCTTCTGCCACGTGGGTTACATATGGTTCTTCTAGCTGCCTCTGTACCCTGGGCATCAAGTTTCTGTCTGTTAACCTAGCAGTGCTTTCCACTAGTAGTAGTTCCTGATACCTATCAAGAGTCCATGGAGGAGAAAACTGCTTTCTCTTTCATCTGAGAACATAAGAACAAAAAAGACCACAAAGATCATCACATCCTTTCCCCTGCAAGAAGCTCTGCACTGAGGGTCCTCAAAAGGATGCACTGAACATCCAATCCCTCTACCTCTGCTTGCCAGAGTGTGTAAAGGGTTTTCAACATCTTATAACAACTTTCAAATACAACTTCCTGACCTATCTAACCAGCAGGCTTCAGTCCAGAAATTCGTAATCCACAGAGTTCCAGGAAATAGTCATTTAATAGCTTTAGATAATGAAGTTTGCTTTGTAGGACAGGAAATCTGACACCTATCATTTTTAAATCAATGGAAGCAAGAACCTGCAGGCAGACCCGTGGATGGATTACCCATTACAGTTGATGACATTGGTGACATTTAAATTAACTGTCCCACATAGGACAGCAGCAGTCTGGCCCTGTAATGTGGCCTGATAAGTGTTTTCCCATCAGATACAGGAGTCTTGCTCAGCATCACACAGGAAAGGATGGGGGTGGGATTTTCCTGTGGTTTGCTGACTCTCACCATGTATTGCTTTCAGCTTACCTCCTTTCTTCTTTTGGAACTATCCACAGACAACAAGGAAGATTATATTTTGACTACAATTCATACCACTTAATTAATTTTTAAATCAATATTCTTAGCACTAGCCTCGGCTATTTCCAAATTCTTCCAATGCCAGTGTTAGAGGCACATTGATTAAAAGGTGATTATAAACTATAAACCAGCTTACCATTGCTGTAAACTAAGAACAAATAATTAAATAACATATAGTGAAGAAACAGATGATTCTAAATTTTCTTTCTAGTTTAATAGATTAACATTATCCATAACGTGAATGGTAACATTTCTAAAAATACTTTTTACTTTCAGCCAAACAATGTATCTGTCAGCGACAATATCGGAAGAAATGTCAACCCATCTGCACCGTTTGTTGCATTTTCCAACCTCCTCTGCTAGAGCTTCGGAGAACAGTGCAAAGTGTACAACAAGCCAGGCGAATTTTTAAATCTGTCTCAGACTCTCAGCAGTATCGATTCAAAGACATTACCCTGTTAAGGAAAATGTACAAATCAAAACGTGAGCCTTTGCACCTGTCTGTTCCTGGCCATCACTTTCTCATTTTTTTTTTCTATAAAAAAAGGATCCTATGGTATTGACTTTTTTGTATTCATCTTTACCCTTACTTCTCATCTTAGAAATGACTAGTTAATTCAGGAGGTTTCTAGAAAAAGAGGGAAAAAAATATGTTAAAATGTAAAGATTTTCTTTGGCAATGATGCTGTCAGTGATATGCAGGTTAGGCATGTCTGCCTCTGTTATTTAAAATAATGTATACCCCCCATCCCCCCCTGCCATGCTTTAATGGACTCAGTAGCTGACAGGTTCAGCTTCTATTTCATTTATTGCATTTCTGTATTTGTTCTACTCGTTGCTTCCATTTCATCCTTCATCAACAGAAACACTGTAAAATACATTCTTCGTGTCTTTAAATTATTTTTCACTTTTTCCCATTACCAGTGTACTTCTGCAAGTCTCCATTTGCAGATTATACTGAGAAGCCACTGTGAGTTTGACAGAAAAGGCATCACTGGAGGAAAAGAAAATAAACTGTATCCTTTACTAGGATTGTCCCTTTCTATTGTATTGAGAGTTAAGCCTTTATAGCTGACTGTAAATTAATTTATAATAGCATGTATTGTAAATGTGCAAAACCTTCTCAAATCTGCCTATTAATGCTATTAATGTTAAAAGTCTTTGGGTTCCCGGGGCAGCGGTTTTACTCAAGAGTATCTCATTATTTAGACATCCATGTGTAGCTGCAGATGTTTCATGAGTCAAATTCTGTGGTCCTAGCTTCACTGTGCCTGATCTCTGAAGTCAGTGGGGTTTTACATGGCAAAATTTTGTTAGTTAATTATAAAAAAAGGCACATCCCTGGTTTGAGGAAGAGGTGGAGTCCAACATGGCATGAAGTAAGGAGCTGAATAGCAAATTAATCATTCTGAAAATACTGATTAGAGCTCCCTGTTTTTTTCTGTGAAATAAGAAACATCCAGGTATTTCCAGTCTTTCCTTTTAATGTTTGTAGCAATTGTGCTTAAATGTCTAGTACACAAAAAAAACCCCAAACCAAACCCAAAACCAAATCAAACCAAACCAAACCAAAACAAAAAAAGACCTAGAGTACTTAACAAGTGATTAATTAGATTTACAAAGAAAATAAAATAATGGATTTTCCTGGTCCCCAGTAAAGTTCCGAGGGAAGATTCAAATATTGGTAAACTGTTGAACTAGTTGCACCGACTCTCATTAGTTAATATCCTGAAAAAAACCTCAGACAGTGAGAGGCACTTTTCTTGAATGATATCTTCACTAAAAGTCACTTTGGCCACTATCCTATGGTGATATTCCAAATGACACAGAAGTGAACCTGCATGTGTCCCTGGGGTCCCAACGTGTGGTCCCAGGGACTGATATAAGATTTCAACACTCCTGAGTCTAAAAAAGTCTCAAGCTGTACAGAGAACCTTAATACCATTTAATGAAAACTCTATCTGATTACTTTTCAGTGGTTTGTTTCAATGTAAGTATTCTTTTGTTTTGAGGAAATAAATTATGTGAGAAAGTTATTAAGTGCAAAAACTGGAACCAATTTATTTTAAATGGACGGGACAAAATGGGTAAGATATAAGAGAATTAGGTGCTCAGACATTAAATGTTGTACTGTCCTAGGTTTGAATTTGCACTTCTTTGCCTTTCAAGTTAAAAAAAAACAACAAAAACAAACCAAACAAAAAAAAACCCCTTCCATTGTAATGTCAGATTTTTTCATTTCTATTCATATCTTAAACCTGGCAGGACCTACTGTGATCACCTACTCTGATTTCCTGCATGAATAAACAAAAATAAAATACAGGCAACAGAACATTATCAAGTAATTCCTATATCAAGCTCACAGACAGCAGAGACTTTATTTTTCAAAGAAAGATATTTAATCTTGATCATAATATCAAAAGCCAAATGTATAAACTAGACTGAAAAAAAAACCAACTTTGCAAAGCCATCTGACTAACTCATCACTTCCACTCTAAAGTTTTCAAGTTTGACATGTTCATTCACTCTGTCTATACATTATAACCTGTATATAAATTATACTTCTTATTGTGTCTGACAGCTGAAAATGTTTTGTCAGACAAAAACTCTCACCATTCTCCTCCCAGTGCATTTTTTCTGCTGAGTAGGAGGAAAAGCAGTGAAGGAGCTTACTCCATTGTTGCTGATTTTTATTAGATTTCTTTTGATGAGGACAAAAATTTCCACATAGAATATTCAACACAGCCTAGAGGTACTGCTTATTTTCATAAACATTATGCTTCACTCATCTTTGGTTATTACATTTGATTGATAAATAAAACTATGCATTGGATTAAGGGTAAAATCACAGTATTGCAGTACCTTGGGCTTAAGCACTAGACAGTATGTAAGTAGGTAACCTCTTTCTGTATGTAATTTGCATGCACACATATCTACATATATATATATATATATACACAGTTTATAAATTATTTGTGTAGTTTATGGAAAATCTCTGGATGGTCTGAAATGCCCATGCAGCTGGTAAAAAGCTGCCTAAAGTTAGATAGTATGAAAAACTGGTGATACGAAGGTCACTGACTTATTTCTTCAGATCGTAGCTTGACTCAGGTCTTCAGCCACCTGTAATCCATGCTGAGCTCCCTACCATGCAAACAGTCACCCTTGTCAGTTATTTGGAAGAACTAAGGAAATATTGGGGGTTTTCTTCTTTTTTTTTTTCTTTTCTTATGATGCCTTTTTTATTATTGTCTATAGCTGGCTAATTAAACCTCTCCAGTCAGCCACTATACACCATCAACTCATTTTGTTGGCAAGCCAAAAGGAGGCTTGGCTTTCCCGCATGTTTATGCCACACTCAGGTGGGTTTTTCAGAGGAGCTGGCACAGGAGCCCTGAGCACTTGCAGGGCAGGTAAATGTAAATAATCTTGCTTTTTAATTGACTTGATTAAAACCCTAGAAGCTATAAGATACAAGAAACTAGAAGAAATTACCAAAACTACTGATTTTTTTTTTTTTTAAACAAAGAGGATTGGTACATTTAAGAGTGGGCATGTTTGCCAGCAGTGGTAGGTCCTTGAGCTCCTCGAGCTGGAGGCTACTATTTGCTCTCTGAGGGGCAGTAGGCAGTGCACCTCTCCCTTCTCCCAGAGGAGGCTGAAAGCACAGTCAGGACTTTCACCCTGGCCTTCCCCAGTTAAAAAATAACCCATTTTTCCCTGTAGCCATCCAGGGTGTTGTCAGATTCTCTGACATAGAAATAAAGAAGATTCAAAACATTTCCTTGACTGCTGCCATTGGAGACAAAGCAACCTCACTGCAACTGAATATCCTAGAAAAGTGCATCATGTTGTTTGTCCCTTTAAAGCATCCACTGTTCAAGCAATCATAATTTCTACCAACCATTCTCTAATCAAGAATCTCCCTGCCATTCTTTAAATTTTCTCTCTACAGAGAGCATAAGGATACTCCAGAATAAATGATGGTGGTGTTTGTGACCCTTTGCACTACAAGTGGATGCCCCACATGCCTTCTTGCCAGGATACACAATGTTTTTAATTTTATTTTTATAACAATTTTGTGTTGGCTTTGTTTAGTTTTACAGTTTATTAAAGTATGCTGGAAAGCAAGAATTCAAGAACTGAAAAATATATTCATGCCTCAAGTATAAACAAATGCTGCTGAAGCTCATGCTTCTGAGTGATGCAGCCACGCCAAGATCCTGCCAAGAAATCTTGCCTACGCCCAGTCTCAATATGAGTGTCTCTGTCTGGCTGTTTTCTGCTGTTACTTACTACAGTTACTCATTGATGAGCATCCCAGGAAAACTTGCTGTGCATATGCACAGAGAATACAGATCCTCAAAGGAAAAAAAAAGACAAAAGGAGGAGAGAAACAGGTGATATCCAGGATAAACTGGATGAACTGAGTATGAAATAACAGAACTGGATTTCTTTTCAATGTCCAGCTCATTCGTGAACTGAACAACTGCATGAAAGAACCAAAACCTACAATTTTATCAGAAAATAAAAACCAACAAACATCCTATCACTAGTTACTGGAGCAGTGCAATGTTCTTTTTGGGTTAACAGACTGAGTTAAATGTCTTGCTTATGGATTTTGATGAATGCCGTTATCTGGAAAAAATTAAGCAGTCATATTTTATTGGCTATGAAATATTTTTCTAACTTCAGCTGAAGCACTGGTTCTACAGACACCTTACACATATGTCATTACAGTGAAGTCAAAAAAGCTACTTGGATGTCTGGGGTCATACACTGGTATCTTCAGTAGCAGGCTTTATTTTCCTGGGCTTTACATTAGATTCTAAAAGAATAAACCCCAGCTCATGATTGCCCAGCAGTAAGCAGTTTTAGTTATTTGGGTTGGTATTTGCTGTGGCTTATTTTGGAATCTAGGCTGCACAGGTAGAGAATGGAAAGAGGTATGTTCCTGCAGAGTATCATTCAGCGCACCTCATATAATAGCCTATTGATTGTCTAACCTACAGAATCTGAATCTTCTCCTGGAGATGTCTGTCTGCCACAGGGAGCTGAGCATGTCCAAAGTTGTGAGTTAAGATTCCCAGCTTTGCCTCCATGGCCCTCTGGCTCAGCACTGGGACAAAGGATAGCTGAGGCTGGTGTGAAAGAGCATGGGATGAGTTCCATGAAACTTTTGAAGGTTCTTCTGTTAATTTTGTTAACATCTTGTCAGTATGGCCTTGTACTCTCCATTCCTCCACATTTCTGCCCCATACTGTGCCACCAAACCCACAATATTCATTTTCAGACTCATAATCCAGATTCTGTATCCCCCAAAAGGAAGCTTAACTTCATCTGAAGGCATCACCAGAAAAAGACCTTTTCTATTGTCCCTTCAGCATAGGAACAGTCTGGTTTGTTATGAATCTGATTTCACCTTGGCTTTAGAGGAGCTGCCAATACACCAAGTGGCTTATTCAGTCTTCTCTCTGCCTACCAGTTAGCTTCCTGCTAAGAGACATTGGCTCAGCTGATGGCATCCCACACGGGTTTCAGATGGACAGATAAGATGGAAACCCTTAATGGAGACACTTGGAATCCAGTAAGGCTTCCACAGTTTGGGCTTTCCTTTGAAGGTCCTCAACCCTGATGGGAAGCCAGGTCATAGGAACCCAGTGGGCTTCTGAACATGGCTCTGACCTGCAGGACAGCAGTGTCATCTCCAGGTTCCCTGATGCAATTTCTATATCCTGAAATTTAAATTGTGATTTGCCACATGCAGCTGCCTCTATTTCAGCATCACCTCATTCATCCTCAGCAAGCGGGTGGACTTTGTTTCTCTTTTCTGTTAATAGCAAAAGTGCATTTAGCCACTGTGAGTTCCTATTACTCATAACTGTTCCTAATAAGCCAGTCACCCTTTTCTTTTTTACTTCCCTGGTTTTAGTGAAAAAAAGCTTTACAGAGGGACTTAAGCCTGACACTGATCACTGTTGGCAAAAAAAGTTAGTGACCATGAAAGGCAAAAATACTCCTTTGACTCAAAAAGCACCCGAGGTTACTGCTTGCAAGTCTGTTATTTTGCTGAATTTTGGTACAATCTTGTCATTTGTAGCCCAGAGATAAAAACAAACAGATTAATCTTTAAAACAAGTCTAAGTCATTGTAATCTATCTGGGGAGCTTACTGTCTGTCAGCCTGATTTCTCAACAGGTCTGATGAGGATGTGAAAGAATTTGATCCCAAACTTACTGAAATCAAAGTAAATGTTCCAGACCCTGAGCTCTGTTGATGCAAACTATTAGTAGGATGAAGCTGTTTCAACATTGTGGTTTTGTTTGTTACAATAAATCTACCTCCATAGGTAACACAAGTGAACTGGTCACATTTCCTCCGTTGGAGGCCAGCCCTAGGATATATTTTACGCCTTCAATTTGCAAAACTCTTCCTTCGGGTCTTTAGGGTTTTCCTAAAGTCAGTGTTCAACAGCAATGGCTTTCTTGGCGAAATGAAATAAACCTACATGGTATCAAAATAAGACCAGCCTCTTCACAATAGTACCTCTCCGTGTTGTTTTGTGGGAAAAATCTCTATAAACTGCAGTTCTGGCACTTTATATTCTAGGATTCATTTATATCTATGGTTCAAGGTAGCATCTCTGAGCTGTGAATTTAAGACTTCACTGTCCTTCTTTCCTTCAGACCATATGGCCAAGCATGAGGATCCTAAGGCTTGCCCAAGAGGAAGGGTCATCACAGCTGAGCCAGTACCTCAGTTCTTCCCACTTACAGTCCATTGATTAAAGTGCATTTGTGCAAAGACGCCTGAATCTGCAACATGGACTTTGCAATCAGAGCAAGCTGAAAGGCAGATAGCTTACAGTAAAGGAAACTCTCATATGTCACAGCAAGCACTGGGATGTCACTGCATCTGTTGTGCCATTTGAAGTTCTTCTGTGAAGGTCTAATCGATGGACCCAGAAAAAAATGCTAGTGTTCAGGTTACAAAGAATAAATTGTAAAAGTTCAAATACTGCTCTGGCATTCAACACAGTATTTGTTGAAGTGTTTGTGTTAATATGGGGCTGTGAGTTTTATTTTAAATTAATATTAGTGTGCATTTTGAGGTGACCGCACTCTTTAAAAACTTCTTCTACATTACTTCATTCAGCCCTATAAACACTTATGGAAAACACATGCTAAAAATAAATCCTTTTTGCACTTCTCTCATTTAAATTACTTTTAGGAAAACGCTTATATCAGGAAAGAGGCACTCACATCCATATGTTTACATTTATAGCAATTTTCAGTTACTTTTCTAATGTTAACTAGGAAATTATGTTATTTGAAAAACCTGTAATTACTCACAAAGCAGCACTCTCTCTTTATTCACTGCTCTTATTAATGTTTATGGCACCTACAAAAATTGTACTCAGATTCAGGGCTGAGGTACACAACTGAGGCAGACAATGTAAATAAAAAGAAACATGCTTTTCTGTACTACTTTGTGCACTTGGGAAGTATTAAAATGTTGCACGCCACAATTAAAATGTTTGTTGAAAATCAACAAGATGTTTGACTTTTAAACATAATTATACTGTTGAGGGAAAAAAGTTCTGATCGCTGCTAACTCTGGAAAAAGTATTAAAATACATGTTGTATTGACTAGATGCTGTCTACTGTGCCTCAGTGAGAGATGGTTTTTTACAGTGCCACAGAGTAGCTTGTACTTACTGTACAGCTCGTCAGTACATCAGGAATACAGGGTAGTCACCTAATTACAGAGCAGGTACAGTATTATTAGTGACACGTAGTTCAAAATGGAGCCATAATTATGTATGAAGATCACTCCAAGAAACACTTAATTGCATCACTTATTGCTAACAACTTATAGCTACCAGCACGCTGCTGAGTGATAAAAGCAGTTCTTCCCCATCCACTCCTGAGTCCTATAATATGCTAAATATCTGCCAGGATTGAGATTGAAGAGAAGTGTGTACTTGTATAAAGGACTCAGATATGACTTTTTTGAAGAATACATTTTGTCTAAAGCTGAGTGGAACTGCTTATCTATTTTTTATTGCTCAAAAAAATGTCCTCTCCTAAAAGCAAAACTTCTCCCAGTAATTCTTCATATTCTTTGGATTTTTTTTTCCTCAGCTGTCAAATGTGTGGCATACAAAACAAGTTATAAAACACTGCAGTTAAAAAACAGATTGTGTGTTCTTAAATATTATTGTGTGCTCTTAAACATTATTTTGAACATTGTATTGAAAATTCATACATTTGTGTGTTTGTATTCACATATTCTTGTGGTTTACTGTAATTCCTTAGAATAACAGTTGCTTAAGAAATAAAAAGGTCACATTTTAAATTTAACATTTCTGTGAAATAAACATGAAAAGAGGTCCATACTTAATTCAACCACATTTTTTAAAAATTCCTGAATTTTTCAGCTTATGTTACAACATGTTTCAGCTATGCAAAGTGTACTGAGGTTTGTTTTAAGAACTCTGAGGCAATAATATAAACATATTTATAGAACAGCTTGAGGCTGCTTTCCAAATTAATATTTTACAGTTATATTTTGTTTTAATTAAAAACTAAAATAAATAAAAATAAATTAATCTGTTGTACACTGCATTTAAACTTGCTCTTAAGAATGGTAATTTCTGTGACTGAAGAGGGAAATATTGGATGTACGTTTTTAGATATTCCTTTTGTAGTCTTGCTTCAGCAAACCCATGATAAAGAAGACAGCCTTGTACGATAAGGTTGACTTGAGGTTTCACTTTCAAAGTCAGGAAATAGAGACAAGGCTGTATATTTAATTAGAAACACTAACTTTCTCTTTTCTTGAATTGAAGTAAATATTGTTCACATGATCTAGTTTTTCATCCCTTTTTTTGTTATATATTTGCAAACATTATCTAAAACCAAGTCTAATTTTTTTTTTTTAATTATTTTTTTTTCCTGCACAACTTGCAGGGGGGAAAAAGGCAGAGCTTTTGCCTTTCGGTTTTCCAGTACAGGGAAACAAGGAAGCGTTCTTGCTGGGAATAGGATGAATGGACAACTTCAATTGCTTTTCTTAAATGGTCAAGACCCAGGTCTGACCCTGACCTTTTTGCATCTAAGTCCTCACAAGGGAAGGGGAAGAAGTCACTTGCAATTGTCCCCTCCCCAGATGCTGGCTGCAGCTAGCAGGTGTCAAACTGCAGAAAATACCTGAGCAGTGGCACCTGTTGCCTAAGGAAGTTGGCATCCAAGGCTGGAGGCTTTGCTTATTGCCTCTGGGCCTGTCATAATGGTGTCCTGCCTTCCAGGCTTCCTTTTGCTTGACTGTTTCCTTTATAACTCCCACCTCTGTCTATGGAATGAATATAATGTCCACTGTGTGGAAACAGGAAACTTCAGTAACTCTGTAGGGTATGTACATATACAAAAACATACACATATAAACACACATTCAGTTATTTACAACCTACATAAACATATATATATATTTACAATCAGTCCCACAACCCAACTTACCAGTTTATTCTGAAAGTTAAACTGTGCCTGTAAACAACTGCCTGGTGAAGGAAAATAAACAAAGAGAACTTGATGGCCCTCCAGATGCCTTCTCAGAGTCTCAGCAGTGGGGAGAAACTCCTTGCACAGCTGACAAAATAAATGATCCAACGGTGAGAGCTGCATACTTGGGTCTTACATCTGGGAAAATACTGCAGGTTGTGAGAACTCACATGCTGCAACCCAGTGTCTTTTCTGAGGGTAAAGGTGGGTGGTAGAGCCTTGCCTTTGCTCCCAGAGTAGAGTCAGCTGCTTGAAAAAGAGAGAGCTTAAAACAGGGCATCTGTCAGGCACA
>WUAM01000321.1:346489-406638 GCA_024336885.1 Actenoides hombroni | reverse complement strand
GAAGGGTTACAGTGTTCACCATCGTCTTTCACCCCACCAGTTTCATGCTGTCGCGTGTGATCTTGTGTTTCACCTATTTAAAGGTGTTGAAAGTTGCCCGGTTCCACTGCAAGCGGATAGACATTATTACCATGCAGACTCTGGTTTTGCTGGTGGATATCCACCCCAGGTAATGTGTGCGCGTTCCTGCTCGCAGCCCTGAGGCAGTTGCGGTAGGCACCCCGGGCAGGGAGATTGTCCTGACTCCCCAGCACCCTTCCCTGCGCTCCTGCCTGACTCGGCCACATGGCGAACGCTTCCGCCTCTAGTTTCAGACGCTGCTTATAGTGCCAGAAGGCGGTGGGTTGTGCATTTATAGCCTGCTTTGTTTAAATGTTAGTCCCGCTCGCCGACTGCTCCCATTTGTTTAAGCTCCCTTTAACAGGAAGCCGCTGCCAGGGTCGGCGGGACCGGGGCTGCTTTCCCTTCCCCCCTCCCCCGGGGGCTGCTCCCGGCCGGGGCTGCCCTCCCTTCCCCGCTCCCTCCCCCGGGGGCTGCCCTCCTCCCGGGCCGGCGCATGGGCTGCTCTGCCCTCCCCCGAGGCAGGGGCTTTCGGGCTGGGAGCGAATACTTACTCTCTCCCCTGGGGTCACAAATCGTGTCTTCGCTTCTTGCCTTAACCCACCGACTGCTCTTTTCCCTTTGCAGTGTGAAGCAGCGCTGTCTTAATGAGCAGAAACGGAGGCGGCAGCGGGCTACCAAGAAAATCAGTATTTTTATAGGGTCGTTCGTGATATGTTTTGGTCCTTACATTATCACCAGGTTAGTATCGCCTGTTGGGGTGAGGCACTTTCCCGGACAGGTGTGTCCTCTGATGTGCAGGTGCCGTGGGCTGGGGATGTAGCTAATTTTGGGGTGCCAAGCCCGATGGAGCCCCGGGGCCGTTTCTGAGGGGCAGAGCACACACGCACACACGCTCCGACCCTTCCTGCACGCCCAGCCTGCTGGGTGAAGCCTCGGCGGCCTCTGGCTCTCCTTCCTTCCCTGCAACCAGGTCTGGGGAGTCTCTGCCAGGAGCAAGAGGCTTTTAGGAGAAGTACATTAATTACATGCCAGTGGGAGATGAAAGACTGGCCACCCTTCCTTATTAGCACAATCCGAGCAATAGAGAAGAAAGTAGACAGCTTTTCCTGATTAGCTCAGCTCTATTTTTTTTTTTTTTTTGTTAAGTCATAAAGCCAAGATTGCTGCTATTGGAAGATGTGGTGACATAGTTTAAACTTTTCCAGGCTGATAATTTGTCAGATAAGCTTTGTGTCTAGAAACATTAACATCTGTAAATATATTGCTAGTGATGCAGCATGGCCTTGTGATGAGGTATAACAGTTATCTTCCAGGAAACCCAATAATTAAACTTTTAAAATGTAAAGGAAACACTATGCTCTTCAACTGGCCAGATTTATTGTCATCCACCATGGTGGTTTGCACCTTTTAAGTAGTCATGCATCATTTTTGGTACATATTTGTATCGTCTTTATACAACACATTATTATTATTTTAAAATCTTGCATAAATCAGTGAGCTGGAAGCCAGTGTAACTCTACTGATTTGCAGCACCTCAGGATTTAACCTTTCACCCCTAAACTAAATGGGGCTACATCTTTCACAAGTGATTTTTAAAAATACTTTCCAGTGTGAAGAGTACTGACTTCTGTCAAGGAAGGTGCACTAGTCTGCAAAACCACCCTGGTGAGGGCTTCCTCAAGGTTATTACTAAGCTGCCACAGCCTTGCAGCTGTACCAGCTTAGAGAAATTGGCCAGCTTTAGTCAACTGATCTTTCACAGTCACATATACATAGGCCATTTATGATCTTCATCATTGCCCTTTTCTTACACAGGTAGGTGGCCAGTGCACAAAAATCACAATGGTTTTTAACCTTTAGGATCACATTTATTTCAGTTCTTATTTATATATTAAAGGGGATTCCTGACTGATTGCCTGGATAGCTGATTTGTTTGGTTGTTTGGTTGGTTTTTTGTTGTTTTGTTGGTTTTTTTACTGCAGTTGAAAGGACTATTACAAATATTAACATTACACTCAGAGTTAAAAGGTTAATTGATCACTGTTCTGTACATTCTGAATAATTTTCTATTCACTTTTGCCATAATCAGAATATAATTATATTGAGCAATGTGGATTTTGCCATCTTCTTTCCACCTGAACATTATGAAGCTCAGCAAATTCCAGCATTGCCACATCTTTCAGGATGGAGATATTGCTCATAAACTTCTAAAATAAAAGTGACTTCTTTCTCCAGACCTTGCATTTAGCAAATGTGAGATGGTGCATTTTCTATGAGTGTCAAACTGGCACCTTGTGTCACTAGAGAGAAGCCTGAGGGTTAGTTTATGTAAGTGTGTATGTCAAAGTACAGATTCTTTCACAAGGACTGAGTTGATTCAGTGACTGCAAAATATGAAGTATCTGGGGAGGACATCCTCAAAGGCTCCTGGCCCTAAACCAAGACAGTGTTCTGGCAGAACTAGGTCAAAGGTGGTGGTGGAGGTGAGGTTGGAGGACTTGCTGCCATGTCCATTTCTCCATTCTTCCCCCATGCTGTTTCTCAGGGGGCTGGCACTGAAGCAATCTCTACGAAGGCAATGTGAAAGATATCCTCCCTGTTTTCTTGCTCTTTGGTCTGGTGACTCAGGTTATGTTGTGAGCTCAGTATTTGCTCCTCATTTCAGAAATGTGAATGAGATTATGATCATTAGCAATATATTCATCTGTTCACTAAGAGCTGACAGATGAATTTCATCATTTATGTAGCAGCACTGAAAACAAGAAAATGATACTAAGATGCATTCAGATGGATATTTCTAAGGCTGACTTGATTTGGACAGGTCCTTTATTTTATTAAAATCTGTATAATTTTTCTTCTGTTGGCTTCAGTGCAATTATATTTGGGTCCATGATACATTAAAGGGGACACATAGTAATACACCTATTTTCATGACTGCAAGATACCTTACTCTTCTTATTTAATGTCTTTATAAAATGTCTTTATAAAAACATCAATCATGTAACCATCAAATGTATATTTCTTGTATTGGGATGATATCCAGGATGGGATAAACCTATACAACTATGCAGCAAATGTCATTTATTGTACATCTATTTATTTCTCACATTTTGTGTCTTCCTGTTTTCTCTGTTTTGAATTGGATTTTTTTTTCCTAGCAGCTTCAAACAGAATTAATCTGGTTTTTAAATGCACTTTTCATAGGTATGTTTTTACTTTTATAGATACAAATGAGAATTTTTTCTGTCAGAGTTCAATCACTTGTTGCAATGTTCAATCCTTGTCACGTTAAGTCAGCTTTTCTATGCAGAGGGTTTGGAACAGCTTCAAAAGTCAACACTCTGCAAGTTGGGAGCTCTGCACTTCAGAAAGAGGCCAGAAGGTTCTTCAAGCCTTAAGAAAGCTTCTGATCTTACATCTTCAAACAGTAATGTTTTAGGGTACAGAAAAGGGCTATTTTAACTTATGGTACTTCTTTTTTTTTTTTTTTTTTTTTTTTTTCCTTCAGGAATGAATATAGCAAAGTAGTATGTTCTTGCTCCCAGAAAAGGTTTTACAAAAGATGTACAGGCGATAAAAACTTCTCACCCTGTTCTTTCCACCCTCCTGGACAGTTTGCCCACTGCAGATGAGCTGTATGCCACACATTTACTGGAACAGTCTGAAGGTTTGCTCTCAGTTCTGTGGAAAAACTGTTTAACTTAGTTGCAGTTTCTCCTCCCATGATTAATATGCCCATCTCAACTGAGGTGCTGAGGCCACTAATCATCCATGAAGCCCAGACCAGGAGACAGATGACTGGTCATATAATGATGATAAAAGTGTTGTCTCCTTGTTTTATTTGGCCAAACTAGTGGCCAGCCAAGTGCATGCTGAAATTTTCACAGGTAAGTAAATGCAGTTGTGCCATAGTATGCTTATACTTTGGGATTTCAGGTGCCACCCAAATCTCTGTGAGGTACTGCTGTGTTGTTTTTCATACTACAACAGTCTAATATGAATCGTCTTTGCATATGTGATAATTTACAGCAGTAGTGTAATGTAGGTTCACTGTTCTGCATCTAAGGGGGTGGATTCTGTGATCTAGACCAGGTTTTTGGTGTCATTTGAGATACTGCATAGCGTCCAAAACCTCTACGTAGGTTGGCAGATATGACAGCAGACCTAGAGGAGACCCACAACTTCCAGGAGCCACAGCCTGATGCCAAGGGGGTTATGCCGAAATGTCTCAAGTGTCACTAGACATCTGCACTTAGGCAAATGAGATGAGTGAGCCTAGATGCCCCAAGTCACATATGTCTATCTCAGCTTGCCATGGGAGAGGTGCAGTCAATTTTGTCACCAAGGTTTTGACCACTTACCAGCACAGCTCTCTATGGAAACAGCAATAAACTGCTGCACTTTTTTATCTCATGTGTGGGAGCATTAACATTGAAAACACACTTTTTCTCTCTTTCCATAGAAGGAATGATTCTTGTCTCCCAGTGGTCTTGCTAGGAAAGTTCCCTTTGCCTTTATTGAATCAGAGTAAGTAAGTTCAGGGCCCTTATCCTGCAGGACTGTGTACTGTAAGAAAATAAGTCTTGCTTTAATGTTTCATGAAGCATGAGTTGAGCACTGGACTCAGTGTGAATATAACGCTCAAGTGTTTCCATCTCTTTAATGTTTAACAGGTTGATAGAACTTCTTCCTTTTGTTACCATAAATTACTACTGGGGAATTATAAGCAAGTGCCTCACCTACAGTAAGGCTGCATCAGATCCATTTGTTTACTCACTTTTACGTCAACAGTACAAAAAAGTTCTGATCAACATCGTCAATAGAATACTTAAGAGGGACCTGTATCCATCATCAGGGTACAACAGCTCACTCGACACCGAAAACGATTACTGCCTACACAGAACAAACTAACACCATGAACAGCATTCCTCTTTGAGTGAGACAGGTGTTTGCTGCTGCTGGAAAGCTGCCTTTTCCCTCTCATGCTGACAGTGGTGACAGTGTCTCCAGGGTGTGACAGCTGCATTAATGCAATGCATTTCTTGTGGACTTCCCTGAAAGGCTCTTCCCTGGCCTGCAGCCAAGTACAATATATGTCAAAGCCTTGTCCCTGAGTGAATGGAGTAAGCTTGAAGGTTTTTAAGAGAGCCTTTCGAGGCTTTGGTGAAGATTAGAGAGCTTTTAATGTTTTGTGTAGAAGACTTGGTATGTCTTGGGGTGTTCCACATCAGATGTAATCTTCCAGTGTGTTCTGGGACCACAATAATCCCCAGGTTGGAAGGAGAGGTCCAGAGTCCTCCATGCTGCACATGTAACTTGGCAGCCCAGGATCTGCTCTGTTGGTTTTGAACATTACAAATAAATCTTTAAATTGATTGATTTATTGTATTGGTGCCTCAAGTGAGTCAGCACTTTGAATCTGAGATTGTTGTTATTATTATTTATTACTAGGCATCATGATTGTAACATAGCCTTTAGGAAGTGGTATATATATTTAATATGCCAGTATTCTATCAAGCATAACCAAAGTCCACATATCTGAGTTACTAATATTTAGCACTTCAGTGGTATGTGATTACAATAATTGCAGCAACAGTAATGAAGACATACATGGAATTTAGTTAGCACTGTAGTTCCATCACTGAGCTAGTAGTTCTACTGAAACAAGCTTTTATTAAAAAAAAAAAAAATTTTAAAAAATCAGTTAGCCAGTAGAAGTGAGCGATACCACTGTGTTTAAGATATATTACTTCAGAAACTATCTGTTTTCAAAGAACAGGCTAAAATACATTATTCTTTTTAAGGGATATATAATGTGTAAAGTATTTCATGCATTGGCTATATTTCGTGAATTGTAATAATATTGTACAATCTTTTATTTTATAACGATCAATTATTCTGGTGATTTTAACTGATACCAAGAAAAGTCTGAGAGATGATATAACAGGCTTGCTGCCAAATGCCCAGAAACACAAAGCTGCTTTATTATTACTGTATTTTTCTCTTTTACTTATTTTAAAATCTAAACAGTCTTTGAAAAAATGTGGGAATTATTTTTGAACAATATTCCTCTAAGACAAGAATCAGGTTATTCTATGGCGTTCAATAAGCCACTATTTTCTATTCAAGTACATAAGGGGGAAATTAAAGCAATTCTAAAGTATATTTTATGGGAAAAAAAGAAGAAAACAGTAAAGAACACTTATTTTTTATGTAACAGTGGACTTGACCCTATTAAACACTCAGAAGGCTATTTGTGGTCAAACTATGCATATAAGCATGTGATTAAGCTTAAATATAATTTCCTTTGAAGCTAACAGCTCTATTCCCATGCTGAAAAGGAAGTACACAGTTAACTGTTTTGTAAAATCAGCATTGAGTAGTCTGCCCAGCAAGAGGTTTTTTTCCCCACCATCCACTATGAGGAAGGAGAGCATTTTACTGCAATCCCATTGAAGTCAAGGAAAGGCGATGCTGCCTAACAAATACAATGTTCTCTTATCTCCTGCTTTTAATCTCTGAGGCCTTTCTGATACTTTTTTTTTTTTTTGTTCCCCGTGCAAGTACCTTAGGCCTCTTGTGTTTTGCATCTATAGTTCTGCCTGTGTTTAAATTGAATGTACTATAATGGTTTTGTCTTCTTAGTAAAGTATTTGTACTCTCTCCAATTTTGTGTAAATACAGTATTTCAGAAAAAAAAAAAAAAAAAAAAGAGTCGTCTATGGAATCTTTCCAGTTTTACTATCTTCCTGTCTGCCTCCACATGCCTCCTCCCTCTGCTGACCCACTACAAAAACCTTATGCTTCAGTTTTTCATTTCAGTTGCAACATAAGGACCAGATATCTCTGTGGGGGGTGGGACAGATGCTAAATTTTCAGTTATTTTTTATTCAGTATTGTGCCAAAAGTTTTGATAGACTACAGCATTTATCTGTGAATAAACTTGAGTTTAATGATACCTACAATTGTTAGCTTACCTTTGGTTTCTTAAACAAAATGGTGCTCACTTTAATAAAGGAATAGGTTAACTCCGAGACATACAAATGAAACAAAGCTTTACTTTGATTTTTGCTTTTTTCTATCTTAGCATCAAGAAAACAGTAGAGGAGAAAAAATAATAATAAACTTTAAAGCTATTACAGTAATAAACTTCTGAAGCTATTAAACTATAAGACACGTTTAAAAGGTATAAAACAGAACACAGTTAAACTGTCTGCTATTAATTAACGACAATTATTCACATCATTTGAGGGTGTTGTCGTGCACACTCTTTACTACTCAACTCACAAAGCATTGAACATTGCTGGAGGTGCTCAGGTCTAGAAGGAAGGAAAAAAAAAAAGTATTTGAGCCTGCGCTGGTTGTTGCCAAACATCTCTTAGATTTAGTTTCCATAGAGAATTAGGGAGCTTAGGTCTACAGCATACCGTAGACAGAAACAAAGGAAGGAGAGAAGAGATGTAGTCCTCTCAGTCTTAATTTGCAATGAATTTTAACGGCCTTGTTTATCATTACCAAAAGACATCTTCCTCTGCTCAGTACGTACAGCCAGTTCTGCAGGTAAATTTTTCTTTCTCCCTTCTTACCACCCACTTGCCACCAGAGAAGGGCTTGCTCTACTTTTCTAACTGAGCTGGCACAGTTCAGTGAGAGCTCTTGGTTTCATTCCCCCAGATTCCTGATGCAAGCAAAACTCTTGTTAGCTTGGTGTTTCATTTGTTCTGGGCTATTTGGGCATATGAGGAGGTAGAGGGAAACCACACTTTGTCCCCATTTTTTGGGATGCTACAAAAAGTATCAAAGGATTTAGTGCTATCCTGGTGGTGAGAACATATACCTTACATGATGGGAGCATTCACCAGAGGTGGCAAGGTTGTGGATTCCCTCTTACTGACATTTTAGATAAGACAGACATTGGATACACAGTCCTGACAGTAGGATTTAGTTTGGATCAGAAGATTTCCAGCAAAGGTGAAGTGTGGTATCCAAAATAGCGTCTTGCCATTGACACACTCTTGCCAACTTGAAGGTAACACTCCATGAAACTTTATCTGGATTTCCTACCTAATGGCCTAGAGTGGCTTTTGCTAGGAGACAAGAGGTTGGAATATACCTGGTAGGTGTGTTGTGAAGTTGGAAATGCTATGGGGGTCAGCAGGAACTGCCTGACTTCCCAGGCAGAAGGAGCTGTCACCCATCTGTGGCTGCTTAGGGAAAATGATGGTGAGTTGTTAAAAGGGTGTGCAAAAGAAGCATCATTGCCTCAGAGCAGCAGCAACAGGGCCCAGAAAAAAAAAAACACAAAAAAACCCCGGTCCTGGATTGTGTTTATTCAGCTCCTGGTTGCAATCTGAATTGGCACAAGAGTTCTCTTTCTTTCTCCAAACCTGTATATTGGCTGTGGAAGCTGGAATTGAGAACTGAACCTTCCCTGGGTGATATCCACCTCTTAATGGCAGTCAGAATATAAACTCTTCAGCATAGCAAACCTTCAATTAGTCCATGCAACTGAGGATACATTCAGCTTCCCTTCTTTTTTATTTTTAACACACCTCCACCAAAGTATTTCTAAGCCTGATGATGTGGATATTTTCTAGTGAGATCCAGGATGGAGGTTTGAATTGGTGTTTTCAGAGGAAGGAAGAGAGTCTGCTTGCCCTATTTCCTAGGTGAGTGCTCTGATGCTTATTTGTGACAAAAAGTCTCCTCTTCCAAAAGAAATAGAAACTTCTTCTTTTCCTAACACCTATATTGCAGGTAAATTCTGAGACTGACATTCAGACTGAGTTTCTGAGGCAATAAAGGTGAAGCAGTGCTTAGACTACAGATTCACAAAAGGTTTAGGTATGAGCTGGATCACATCCTGCTAAATCCTGACAAGATAGATATGCTTCAGTCCAACAACAAAAATTAGTTTTCATGGATTGTGCAATACTGAAAACTTACATGTTTTCTGAGCTTAGCTGGCATCTGAGCAACGAGGACCTGGGGTTCTGTGAATTTTCACTCCATAAATTCTTTGGCCTCACTGAAGAGTAGATGTGGTATCCATCTGGGTAAATCAGCATGTAATAAACTTCTACAAATAATCTGTGCATCACTGAATACACATTTACCCTGTCTTAACATGAGTAATGCTGGTACTAAACTTAAATTTCAGCACTAATTGCAGAGTTAGGCTTATTACATGGTTTAGCATGTGGGAACCAAAGCTCCTTAATGCGAGTGCTTTTATATGACCAGAGCATGATCGTGTTCTTTACAACTGTGGGTTGAAATTTGAGCTCTTTGAGAAATTGAGCAGCTTTGAGCCTTGTTGAATAAAATGACCAGTGACAAGATGTTCAAACTCATCTAGGTAAAGTGCATAAAAAACCCAAAGCCAAAACCAAACCAAACAAAACTCAAGAGAACTATTCTGCATGAGTGGGAAGATTTGACTACATCACCTGGAAGACATATTAAGTGTTATATTTAAGGGCTTTTTTCCCCCAAAATAATTATATGCACTTGTGCACAAAGAATGAACAAGCAACTGTGCATCTGTCTCAAAAGCACATAGCATATTTCAGGATTGTGAAGAGCAAATGGCTTGTTTGGTCTGGTTCAGGAGGACACCTGGTTTGTGGGAGGTGTTAATTACACAAGTAAATTAGATGTTCTGCTTTTTATTTTTGGAAAGCAGGTCCAATTAATATTTAATGGCTCAGCTGGAGACACAGCAGAGATGACCTTAAGAAAGGTTATAAATAAATTAATATCTTTCAGTGCCAGAAACTTGGGAGAGCAAAATGTCACCTGGCATAGTATATGAAACCAGCTCCTTCTCTGAGCTGGAGCTGCTTTTCCCTGTGGCTTATGAATGTGACATAGGGCAGATTACTGGTCCCATTTCTGCATATCCCTGGTTCTTCTGCCTTTAACAGCAGTTTTTTCTTGCCAGGACATGAGGGTGCATGATGCAAACTAGGTGTTTCTGCTCCTTTCTGTAAGCGAGCAATGCATGAACCCGTGAGCCGCTCCCAGACAGGCTTCTCATACATTTTCTATGCAAATGAAACATATTGCAAAGCATGTATGTTAGATGTCATAGGGTCCATATGGTTAAAGGTATTTTTGAGTGTTGAGAACTACAGTTCATTCCAGTCCATGCACACCACCTTCTTAACTAGATGCCTTCAGAAATGTTATAAACTGTAACTGAAGCATCTTCTTTTCTGAGTCCAATCCATTATTACAAGTGTGCAAGTTGCTGAGCAGCCCGCAATGGAGTAAAGTAAAAAGTAGAGTAAAGACTTTTCAAACAAAAACCCAAGCCAACTTCTTTCAGACATAACCTTAGTTATTTGTTGTGCACGTTTCACTCTTTTCACTGCATCTTGCTGTTCACACATGGCATATACAGGTTTGTATCCGGCAAATTTGAGGCAAATTCTCCAGCATATAAGTTTCCAAGTTTCCTTACCTAAATCAAATGGATTGAAATCTTGAAATGCTTTCCAAGAATACCCCTATTCCTCATGCCTCATGCTACCCTAAAGTAGCTTTCCTTAACTCACTTGCTCAATTTGAATTATATTTTTTCAACTGAAGGCTCAGCACTATAATTGTTTCAGCGAAGCCTGACCTTAAGTGGCAGACTCATTACCACCTTCTTTTCACTTTCATAATTCCTGTCTTTACATATCCAACCACTCTGTTCTCTCTGCTTGCAGCTGTCAGCCCTGATGCATATTTTCAGAATGTTCTATCAAAACCCCATAAATTACTCATGCTCTTGCTCCATGGCATGGGACTGGAGATTTGGTTTGTGTGTGAATCTACATGAGAATATTTAAGCATATTTTAGGTCTTCTGTTTCCTATTTGTCCTTATTCATGATAAAACAAAATGTTGATTGGTAGTACTTGACCTTTGTTTTACAAATGACTGTTGTTCACTCCTTACAGGTGCATAGCTCAGACTGGCTTTCAACTTGAAACCTGTTTTTTCAGCTAATCAGAATCTTACTGTTGTTGCTGATGAAGCCTGTTTAGACATTTAAAATATCTTTTGGGCTCCCCACAGAGCAGTCTAAATATTTCATTATCCTTTTACCTCTACTACCTTGCTGGAAGCCAGGGAAGTACTTGAATTGCTTATCTCAGGTGACCGGGGGCACAAACAGATGAAAGACCACACAGCCAGGAAAGGATAAAATTGCATGAAAAATGGTTTAGAAGATACATAGGAGTGAAAGACAAACATTTTCACCCTGACTTTTTCTGTTGATCTTTTGCTCAAAGTTTCTGAAATGTTTAAAGATGTTTTTCTCATGATGGCTGGGAATACCTCAGAGTTGACAGTGAAGCTGAGTTTCTGGGAAAAAGCTATGTAGCATACAAGAACACGATGTTCCTCCTCCCATCCTGAGGATCTTGCCACACCAGCACCATGTAAAAAGGAGTGACAGACAGCCCTTACTCATAAAACACAGCTGCATGTATGAAGTCACAGCTCCCTTTTATGCTTTCTAGATGAAGCTTCAATGGTCTTCTCTGGGTGTGAGAGCTCAGGCTGGGATCTCTCTTCTCCTTGGAGAATGTCACCTTGGCCAGGCTGGAAGTTAGGTAGAAAGGGGTCTTGCTCTCCTTCTGTACAAATAAGAATTTGACATGTTGTGTATGAGAGAGCATGGACTCCATCTACATGGTGGTGAAGTTTGGTGGGCAGGGAACTTTTTACAAAGGGGGAGATGATGCTTCTGTTCCTCTTCTGAGGGCTGCTTATAGATGATTTATGTCTTACATCCCACTCACTTTGCTAGTGGGCAGAGGCATAACTGAAGGGGAAAATATGTTAAAGGTAAGACCTCAGCTTCACTGACTTCAAATGGAGGTAAGCCAAGATTTTACTTCAAGGCTTTTATCAGTAGAGTCCAAGTCTGAATTTGCAGAAATCTTTCCAAAAGATCATTTAAGACCAGCTCGGTTAAGTCTACTCACTGAATTAATCACATTTTTAGATTTCTTGTATATTCTAGCAAAACACATTGATGGCACTAAATGGAAATTAAATTTAAGAGATGTAATTTTTTCTTCAAATGATAACATAAAAATACTAAGCAGACTGAAAATGCAGATGGTATGGCTATGGAAGAAGCTACTTTCCAGTCCTCTGACAGTTGCTCATACCTCTAAGCCTTGTTTTTTCCTAAGCTTTCTCATGTCTCTCTGTGCATACCCCTGCTGTCCTCTCTGATGGATACATGTGGCTTGCTGAGCATCTATAATCATTCCAGCTGACCAAATTTGACACATGCTAGCTCCTTTCTTCTGGACTCAGAGGAGCACTGTGATAGTTGTTCTAAAAAGTGATTCAAACTTGGGGTTTTTTCCTTCCTTCTTGAAAATTCTGTTTATTCATATTATCCATAAATTCCCATCTACCCAATTATTTTAATCTCTGGGTTTAGAGCTGAGCAGACACAGGAACAGCAGCATTTTTCCTTTGTATCTCTCCTCACTTGTGCTCCCTTTGCAGCTGCTGAAAGCTCAGTCAATCCCCATGCTTCTTCCACCTTCATCACCTTTTAAAGTCTCTACCTGCCCTCTGGTTTCTTATGTCACCTGAAAGCAAGGCTATTCAGAACCCTTTTTTCCTTGATGCATTATCTCAGCCTGTTGTGTTTTGGTTTTCTGTGAGGTTTTTTTGTGTTTTTGTTTTGTTTTGTTTTGTTTTGTTTTGTTTTGTTTTGTTTTTTAGCTTTCCACTGAAAGCCTTCTCAGTTTTTCATTTGTGCAGCTAAGTAGGATTGTAACATGCAAATAAAATAAACTAGAAAGAAAGCTGTACCCCTCACTTTTTTATGTGCTTGGCAGAGGAAGCAGGCAAAGGAGTCAAACCAAGAATCTTACTGAATCTACTTTGTCCCTTAGGATTGCAGCCTACCAATTTCTGCAGTTGCTGCCACACAGAGTAGTAATTGGACTACTGTCACATTTTCACTTTGAGATAAAATTACCAGTTATTCATTTATGTCTGAATCAAGGTGTTCACCATGAATTCCTCATGAAAATAAAATTCTTCAAGAAAACATCCCACCTATTGTCCCAATAAGCCTAATGAAAGGAAGATTGGTTGGAAATGCAACCTACTCAGTGTGGATGCATAGCAGGTTTCCCTGGGCTTATTCTGCAATGGCTAAATGTCTGTTAGTGTCCTGGCAGCTCAGAGCCCTTCTTCCAGTGCTGATGCTCTCAGGCTCAGCTCTTAGAATGTCAGTCACTTTCTAACTTTCAATTGCACATAATATGAACCTGCAAAAAAACAGATAAATGGATCCCAGGACCTTTTGCCTTGTAATTTCCCATACTGTTGCTGCATTGAAGTGATGAGTCTTGAGGGTAGCTGTTGCTTGGCAACTTGAAGCGAAACAGGTCCAACATAAGGTGTAATATGCAAATGGCTTACTCTGACCTAGCAAGATTTCTTGACATCCTCACTTCCTCACAGAGGAAAGCTGGAGGTTGGACTTGACTCCTGGTGTGATGTAGTTTACTTCAAGGAGAAAGAAGAAGCTATTGAGAGCTGTGTCTAGCACAGTAACCTGTATGAAAATGGTAAAAAATTCAGTTCCTGCAGGAATTTCTCTGGATATCTGTGCTCTGCTTACCAGTAGTTTAAAGGAAAGCCCTGACTAATCAAACTTTTGACATATAAAGTTAAACTTCTTGATGAGCCACTAGTTCTTTTTTGTTCCCTAATCACAGTAAAAGAGTAGAGGATCACTCAGCAAAATGAACAGCTGAGGGAAATTAGAAAAATACAAACTTCCAGTTGTCGTAGGGAGCTCATTGTCGCAGTAGCTCAGAGACCTAATTGCATGGCTAGGATGACCAGTGACAGCTTTTGAGCTGTTAAGGGTCTTGTCCTGAAGCTTTGTAGGCTGAAGAAAGCTCTCCCACAGAAATTACTTGATATGTGGATAATAAGGCATTTCTCATATCTGCATAAAACTTAGCCCTTCAAGTTAGCACTTAACCAGAGCAATGTCATGATATCAGCAGCACTAGATGACTTTACACTGGCAGAGGTTTTAATTTAAAATGAAGGCTTTTATGAAAAAAAGAGGTTTTGACTAATTGGTGGAGCTATTCCTAGCATTTAGCCCATGGCTGGTCTTGTTCCCTGAGTTCAGCCTATGGCTAGTAATTAAGATCTTACAGCCTTTCTTTTACTCTCCCTGACTGCCCTGTTCTTGTTCTCTTGGCCCTTCATAACTGTGGCTTCACCTGTCCAGTACAACTTATTTTTTCAGACTGCTGAATATCCAATTAGTCATTATTTGGCCAAGAAAAATAACATATTCAGCAGCTCAAATTATTTCTCATGACGAGTCAATGCTTAAGCCCCCATGCTATTTGTTACCTCTCTCCAAATCCCTTCCAATTTGTTAATGCTTTTCCTGAAATGAAAACACTCATGCTTTTAATGTCATTGGATACACAATAATGTGACGGAAGGGTGGCACATAGCAGTGCTGTGTGGGACTCTAGTTCTCTAGCAGAACCCTGCACCAAGTCACATGAGGAAGCCCTGAACCAGTCACACACACACACACACACACACACACACACACACACACACACATACTGTTGCTAATTACGTTTGAAATAGACAACCAAATCTAGTAACAAATAACTTAGGGAACTGATATGCTCCATATGGGTCTGACATAGGTTATGCCCATATAGACTTCGATAAAGCTTAGAGAACAGCCTTGAGGTCAGCTTGCTCTCTGTTCACAGTGCCTCTGTGGAGCTGGGTATCATGCTGCTGAATATGCTGGCTCCTTGAAGTCCTGCATGACCCCAAGGATGGCCTCGAACCTGGTCTCTCCACCTTTGTTATTCACAGCCAGCACCTTTGGTCTTTGACCTTTGTGGGCAACTCAGCACATCTTCCACCTGAGCATGGCAAGTGGAGCTCACCTGAATACCACAGGCTAGAGATAATATCTTCCAAAGGTAGTCTGGAGAAAATAGACCTTACAGTTGTTATAGTCTGTACTTTCCACTGATGGTTTGCAAATTCTTTGAATGAAAGAAGAAGATACAAACTGAACTAAAAATCCTTTTCTGTTAAAAGAATCTCTGTTTATGGGGAATTTAGGCTGTGCTACTCTAAAATCTGGGAAACTTGAGGTACAAAACAAATCTTAGAAAACACTGAAAAATGATCACAGTCCACATATTTAATTGGATGTAGATTCTCAGTATACTGATATGTAATTTTAAAGTACCTAAATACCTTTGAAAACATTTTGATTTAACTAGTTTAACAGACTATTTCTCCTGGTTTTCAGTGAGGCTTGGGTCCTCATTTGACTCGGAAGTTTACCTCCGAAAGTGAAGCTGAAATCCTCAGACTTCTCATGCCAATATCATCTGAAATGGTTACTGGTCCCTGCTGTCTGAGTTTAATACCCAGTTTTCTGGAGAATATCAGCCTTCGAGGGCCTGATTTTTTTGGAAAGTGATGAGGATCTGCCTTCAAGGAACTGGGGTCCATTAAGTGTTTCCCCCATTCAGTATCTACAAACCAAATGACTCAAAGTCACCTTTTCAAAATGTTTCCCAGCACCTCTGTGAATGTGCAGAGAAAGCCCTAGAGGACTTCTTTTGAATGTTTTGGCATTAATGTTCTGTGAGACAGGGAGAAGAGATGAAGTGAAATGAGTCTCAAAATAGGACTGTCAAGTTCTTTTCTGGTAGAGCTTACATTAATTTTTAATACTCCATCTGTGATCAGAAGAAAAGAAAGACCTTTAGTTCTCAGCACAGATCTTTTTTGAGCACACATATTTTTCCTTGTAGCCATTACATATTCAGTTCTATGATTCACCAACTTATTTGTATTATTTTTCTTGCTTTATTGGAGTCAGGCAGAGTCACCTTTGGGCCAAATCTCGAACTAAAACCACAAAATGCATTACCAGTAACCCCTTAGCACTGATTCTACTTTGCTACTTTACATGTGGGAGTAATAACAGCAGCCTTTGAGAGGATAACAAGGTCCTCATGTCAGTTCTATCTTTTTAATGATTGAGTTTGAATAATATTATTTGCTTATAACAGGGTTTGATGATTCGTGCATGTTATTTTCCACATGTTCTCCTGGATATGGAATCATATTTATTACTGGTGTCCCTCTGTGGTCTTGTTCTACCACCTGGTGCCAGGTTCCCTTCCAGTTTCTTGTATCACTTGTATTTTTGATCATGATTGAATTTTAACTATACATCATTTTCTCCTGTCATTAAATTTTCTGAGTGGCTTCTTTTCTTACTGATTAGCTTGAGAAAGCACAGAGATCACATGAAGGGTATGCTAAAAGAAGGGCATGTAGTAAGTTAGTCCTTCTCCTCATTTAATTGCATTCCTCTGCATTATGATGGTTCAGTTCAGTGGGTCACCTGGAAGTGGTATAAGGAACTAATTTTGTGGGTCATTGACTTACTTAATATGTGACAAGTAAGCTGAAAACAATTTAATTATTGCTGGAAGTACTTTTATCAAATGTAAATAGATTTAAATATTTTTCAAGAGGTGCAATGGGTTTTTTTTACATTTGTTACATTTCACCAGGGAGGAAAGTAATAAAATTTTTGGAGTATGGCTAGACTGGTCTCCTCTGGGGAAGTCTACCAGAACATTACTTCTCCTCCTTTAGTGAGCTGGTACAAATATGGACTTGATCAATAATGATCAAAAATAACTTCTAGAAGCTACAGGGAATTTGTGAAATATTTGAGAAAAGCAGAAAGTTGCAGTCCATGATGCATTCTAGGCTAAATTCTTAGAGTATAATGTAGGAAAATAGGAAAATTCTTATTTGTGTGGTCTTTTTCTCTGCTCTTTGTTTCTCCATCAAATTTCTGGCACTCAATATTCATGTATCATAGGTTTTAAAGCTGGTTTAATATTATTGGTCATAAGGGGAGCAAATTGAAACCTGAGATAAAATGCACCGCTGAAAAAATTCCCTTTGACAAAGTTAAAAGTTCCCCAAGCGTAATGTAGATGACACAAGAAGGCATAGAGAAACATCCTCTCCTCTCAATAAGTACAGAGCTCATAATAGTCTGTGTATCTCTACAGTAAAATAGCCATTTCTCTTATGCCACAACTAGATTGTTAGGTGAGGGGAGGGCAGTGGATGTGGTATATCTCGACTTCAGCAAAGGTTTTGATACTGTCTCCCATGATATCCTCGCAGCCAAGCTTAAGAAGTATGGCTTGGATGGTTGTGTGGTGAGATGGATTGGAAACTGGTTGAAGGACAGAGCCCAGAGAATTGTGGTCAGTGGAGCAGAGTCTAGTTGGAGGCCTGTGGTTAGTGATGTTCCCCAGGGGTCAGTCCTGGGTCCAGTGCTGTTCAATATATTCAGCAATGACCTGGACGAAGGGATAGAGTGTACCCTCAGCAAGTTTGCTGATGATACAAAACTGGGAGGAGTGGTTGACACATGAGAAGGCTGTGCTGCCATCCAGTGTGACCTGGACAGGCTGGAAAGCTGGGCAGGGAGAAATCTAATGAAGTTCAAGAAGAGCAAATGTAAATTACTACACCTGGGGAAGAACAATCCCAATCACTGCAAGTTGGGGGCTGATCTGTTGGAGAGCACCTCTGGGGAAAAAGATCTGGGAGTCATGATGGACAAGAGGATGGCCATAAGCCAACAATGAACCCTCGAAGACAAGAAGGCGAATAGCATCCTGGGATGCATTAAGAAGAGAGTGGCCAGCAGGTCGAGGGAGGTTCTCCTCCCCCTCTACTCTGCGCTGCTGAGGCCCCACAAGGAGTACTGTATCCAGTTCTGGGCACCCCAGTTCAAGTAAGATAGGGAGCTACTGGAAAGAGTGCAGACCCACTAGGATGATTAAGGGAGTGGAGCATCTCCACTATGAGGAGAGGCTGAGAGAGCTGGGTCTTTTTAGCCTTGAGAAAAGGAGACTGAGGGGTGTTGAGGTTTTGGGAGTTCTTTTGTTTTCCTGGGGAATTTTTCCATACTTGTTAGTAGGTGATAAACTGCTGTCCTTGAGGGTACTTGGGAGAGACAGAGGACCTGGCCACAGGGGAGGGGTTTGAATGAATGGGGGGTTGGGTGGAGCCCCTAGCTCTCGTTTTTTACTCCTGTTTTGGGAGAGAGCGAAGCTGCCTTCGTGGGGGAGAGAGGTCACCGGGATCAGGTGCCCAGGGGGTTTTGTGAAGAGAGCCCCTTAATTTCAAAATTATAAGCATTCGGAGGGGAGGGGGTTGTATTTTCCATTCTAAAGAGGGGGGGCTTCTGCCTTCCTTGGCAGATTCCTGTCTTTCAAACCAAGACAGGGGTGACCTTATTAATGTCTATAAATATGTCAAGGGCAAGTGTTAGGAGGATGGAGCCAGGCTCTTGTCAGTGACATCCAGTGACAGGACAAGGGGTAATGGGTACAAGCTGAAGCATAGAAGGTGCTGGGTAAACATAAGGAAAAACTTTTTCATGGTGAGGGTGACAGAGGCCTGGAACAGGCTGCCCAGAGAGGTTGTGGGGTCTCCTTCTCTGGAGACATTCAAAACCCACCTGGATGCGTTCCTGTTTGACCTGCTCTAGGTGATCCTGCTCTAGCAGAGGGCTGGACTAGATGATCTTTTGAGTTCCTTCCAACCCTTAACATTCTGTGATTCTGTAATAGATTTTTAATTTTTTTTTTAAAGTTGCTATTGCTTAATAGGACATTGTTAATTCACTCCCTGTCTGTCCTGACAGCAGCTCCTCTGTTCTTCCCTGTTCTGCACAAACTGAAAGAGGAAAAATAAACAGAATGGGGATTGGTTTCTGCTTTGCACATGGAAGTATCCCCTGGATTAATTTAAACTACTGTAAAGTCCTAAAACTACACCTGCTGACTTTGTACTGGAGTTGATGTGATGTGCTGCCATACACCATTCTGTCAGCTTCACTAGTTGGGGAGAGAAAAACAAGCCATGAAGTAGCATTTTGATCTGCTCTATCTCTGTTTGTCCTTTAGAAAACAGTGATCTAGACAGCACTGCTTCTGTTTATCGTTCAGTCTCCTATTGGTGGAGTTAAAATAAAAAGAACCAAGTAATGAAAACCAGTTTGAGTCTGATATATCCCTCTGCTAAATTTCTCTGAGAACACGAAGAATCATGAGAATGCAAGCAAGTTAAATGTACTGTGTTTAATCCTAATTTGAGTACCTGCCAAAGACATAAACCAGTTTCAGTATTTAGTCCTGTCTGAGGATTTCTGGATTGTTGCTGTACTGTGGACTGTAGGCTAACAGGAAGGTCTGATCAGGAAAGAGGTAGTCAATAATAAGAGCTAGGGAAATTATTTAACTTTGTGGTAGTGATTGAAGTGTAAATGATTTAAGGCAGCCGATGCTGCTACATCTGCTCAACACTCCGGGATTTGTTTCTTTTTAAGATTCTTTTAGAATTGAGTCGAATAGATCATACTTAAGCCAGAACTTGTTGTCACCTCCCTGGAATGGCTACAAGATTTTCTGAAACTCAGGAATGGAAAGACAGAGGAGGGGAAATTCCTCTATTTCCAACCATCTCTCCCCTAGCTGCTTTTAATGTCTTTAGGTTTTGGCCATGCACTTGTGCAATACTTGCTAATGGTCCCATTTCATATAGTCAGTTTTAACACACAGCAAACATATGGGAAGGGCAAGTGATATATACGGAGTACTAATAATGGGCTGAAAAACAGCTGTGTAAGGTAGAAATGATGGACGGCTGGAAATATTGTATGGGTGGGAGAAGCAACCCATCCATACAATATGATGAGGGGGAACTACTGTCCCCCTCAGAAAGGTATGGGTCTACAAGGGAACCCAGAGGCAGGAATCATGCACAGGGGAAGGGAGAAGTCTTCACAGAAAGGCACACTGTAAAGCCTGGGATCAAATCCCTTGGTAAGGAGGAAAAGAACAGGCAATGGAAGGAAAGAGTAAATGAAATAATCCTTCCAGACATTCTGTTCTCCATGCCTTACAGCATGCAACCATGGAAACATTTATAGATGGTGGTCATAAACTGATCAATTTACCTTTGTTGCTGATTACCTTAATGTCATTCTTAGGCCCCAACGACCCTACTTATGCTGTAAATTTTTATCTTGGTATCAAATAGACATCCTGGTTGAATATAAAAGGCCTGTGGAAGCTGAGAAACAAAGTTTGGAGTTTTTTGGGATTTTTTTTGAGCCAGCTATTGAGGGGTTTGTTTAGTTGGTGCAGTAAAGCTTGTTAAGGATGTGATGTTTGTGGGTGCCAGATCCAGACAATTGGGACCTGGAGATTCCCCCTTCCTGGGTGTGCTCTGACACCCAGGGGTCTCTCTGTCCCAGATCTGTGGGTGCAGCTGCTGCTGTTCCCAGCTGCAGGTTCAGCCAGCAGCGAGGATGAGTCTAACAGTGGCATGTGCACACATACATATACAAATGAATGATATCAAAAGTGCCCTGCCTTTACCAACGGCACTCACATAAATATAAATACAGAGACCTCAGTCCTGTTACCCCTCTCTGGCTCTTCAGGTTTGAAGTTCACTAGTGAAAACACATGTGCTCCCACTCTCTGGATTCACATGTACACTCACCTTCACAGAGCCTTCAAATACCATCACAAGCTCTCAGGCCATGTCTGCACCCTGGACCCCTTACCCAGTCACTGATTCAGACCTTGAGTCCTTCCAGATGCAAGACTTTGTCTACTTGCCTGCTAATCCAGACGGAAGTTTGCTAGCAAACTACACATGCACACATATAGACATAGTATTATATTTACTTGGGAATTATATAAACACATCCAGGTCTCTCCAGTCACTGACACTTAGACCTTGCAGCCTACACTTTGGTCTCTTCTGTTGCTGGCACTTTAACCTTTCAGCACTCACACCTAGGTCAGAGAGGGAGAATACATAGGGGAGGGGGGGTGGAAAATTAAGAAATGATTTAATATGAAAATAGCCTAGATTGCAGGGACCAGGCACAGGACTCAGTCAGACGAGCATGCTGCCCAATAGCCTGCCTGCATGCAGCCATTCCCTTTGTCTCTCTCCCCTCTGATTTTCCTGTTGTCCCTGATCCACTCTGGTCCTTCCCTTTGCTCCTTCCCCTAAGAAGACATTTGTAATAAGTTTTGCATGGTCCCCAAAGTCACTTCTGATATCCCATAATATTAATGATAATCACATTTCATGTTTCTTATCAGTAACAAAGTTTGTGCTGACCCTCTTCAAGGCTGTATCCAAACTGTAATGTACCATCAGTCAGTGACCAACATGTTCTGCTCCTTGTTAATGTCTCCTACATCACATACTTGTTCATTCCCAAGTGTCTGGGGGTTTAGTTTATCACTTTCCTTGTTAGTGTTTTATTCTGCTTTACTGAATAGGGGGTTGTACTTGATTATCAGAGGTCCCTTCCAACCCCTAACATTCTGTGATTCTGTGAATCCTTAACCAGATAACTTACTGAACCAAGTGCTCCTTCATTGTGTTGTACTATCTTCTTTTTTTCAAGAGTCCAGACATGCTGATGTGTAATCAGGATGGAAAAAAAGGCAGCTAAATAATATTCTTGTCCTTAGAATTTTTTTCGTTGGCACCTGATGGGCTTTTGTGCTGTTTCCTCTCAGGACAGACTCTTCAGTCTTTGGATCTAGCAGGAAATCCTGGAGGCAAGAAAAGTTACTCTCCCTTGCAGAGCCTGGCAGCAGGGGACGTACTTTACTGCTGAGCTTCCCAGTCCTTCTAGCAGTGTAACCTCTTCCAAATATGTTGAGATATGAATTGCTTTTTAAGATGCATACGGCTTTCTCCTGCTCTGTCAGACTCTTTAGTGTCTTTCCCTATACTGAGGTTTATTTGATTGCATTATCATATAGCACTGTTAACTCCCTACTGAGTTCTCTGATAGTGATCAGTAGGAGCTGGTGTGTTCCAGCTGCAAGGACAGATTCTCTTCTCTCATGTGTAACCAGGTATCTGTCCTCAAAGGAACATGCACTGCCTAGAAAGATAAGATGCTTTAGTTTGTTTTGGTCTAGATTTTTGTAGAAAAATTCCTTTTCCTGGGATATAGGATATTTTTTGTTGTGTAGGTAAGAAATGAGGAGTTCACACCCTACCTAAGGCAAGCTTCTCCACCTTACATGTTACATAGGAATAAAAACATACAATGCATATTTCTCTGAAAAAAAGCCAAAACCTTAAAAAAAAAAAAATCATCAAATTAAGATAACTGGATGGTAAATCTATATTGGGTTAAAAGTCTATATTGCTGTTCTGGGATCTTATTTACATTTTTGTGAAGTTGGTTTTCTTTGTTTGTTTGTTGGGTTGTTTTACGAACAGAAGAAAAGACTGGCATCCCTCCAAGTTTTCTTCTATAAACCTGATCTTAAGTAAAATGCCCAGGAGGAGCATGAGAAGGGGGATCCTGGTGGCTGTCTTGTGGGTTCTCATTCTTGCTGTGCTGGAGGAAATGCAGCTGAAGAGTTTCTTCGCTGTTGCATTCTGTTTCAAAGTTGCAGTTAAGTGGGTTATGAAATACCATTCTTTGTAAGGAAAGCTGCTTTCGATTGTTTGCTCTTCGCTGTCTCTTTCCCCCCGCCCCGCTCTCTCCGGGCAGTCGCTCTCAGTTTCAGTGGGACACAACAAAGCTCCTAAGTCCCTTCGGAAAAGTGCTGCTTGAAGACCCAAAGGGTGGCAGAGGAGCAGGCAGACGCAGCCCTGCAGGGACCCCCTTCACTCAAACTCTTTACGAAATTGTAAACCAGGCTGCAGGAGGGAGGCAGCGGGGGTGGGGGTGGGGGCGGGGGCGAACTCATTCCTCCCTCCTCCTTCTCTGTCTCAAAGCCTTTTGCTTTCCAAGCGAGCTGAAATCCGACGCCTGGACTGCACACACTGTGAGACGTGGGCATGCCCTTGCAGTGCATTGATTTCCTCTGCAGTTTGGAGAGACAGAGACGCGTTGAGGCTCCGAGCGAGGAGTTGCTCCATCAGGCAGCAAGTGCCACATCACTGTGCTGCCGGTTCAAGGGGCTCCAGTATGATCCTGAGGCTCCTGTTCCTCCTCGGTGGGCTGTTTAGGGCCATCGAGCCAGCACCCCGCTGTGAAACCGGCCAGGAGACCCTAGGTAAGGCTAACCGCCCCAAAGTCCCCCTTCTTCTCTTTCCTTCTCCTCGGGACAAGGAAGTAAAGGGCTCCAGCTTCGATCTGTCACTCTTCCCTAGAGACAAGGGGATCAGCTCTTTGGGAATATGTGGACTGTCAGTGATGAATCTGGGGTTGTGCTTGGGAGGTGTGGATTTGAAGGCAAGAGGTGGTGCAGCTCTGCAACAGAAAAACAAGTCTGTGATGTAAGGGAATGTAATGTTTCTCCATCACTGTCTTTTAAGGCCACGTGTAAATGTGTCTTTCTATCAATTTATGGAGTTCCCAGTCAGCAGGACCACCCTCACTGTCATGGGAAATGCAGAGGATTTGCCCCATCTCTGGCCTTGCCTTCTAGGAATGTGGTAGTCAGATTGCAAGAAGATGAACTTTTGACCTCCTGTGTGCTTTTCTGCTTAAGACAAAAAATCTTTTCCTTACATTTAACTTTAAGTCGTTTATTTCAAGTCCAAAATATGAGAAGATTTATTAGGATCTGACAGCTGTAGGGTGTGTTTTAGCTTGCCATAAGCAATATGGAATTTGTATGAGTTGATTGGCTGGAAAAGCAGATTTATCCATTACAATAAAGGTTTGATAGGAACACACTGCTAAATAAATTGAAAGCTTTTGGTTCAGTGACCAGCTGACTAATAAAAAAAATATTAACAGTATCTTTTAAAAGTACATGGGTTTTTTTAGTTAAATTGGCTTAATTCAAATTTCATTTATGTGGGAACAGTGCAGAGGTGAATTCCAGTGTAGTGACAAGGTCTATTCCAGTAAAACTATTTTCAGAGGGTTCAAATTCAAAATGATTCAGAGAAATATTTATTTTATGGGAATACAGGAAGGTATGTTAACCTGAAACTGACCTTAATGTTATGCAAGGAAATTCAGCTATATTTTAGTGCTTAAACATAAGCCATAGACAGTCATTGGCATTGAACTGCTATACAATGCAGTCCATGTGCTGTGTACTGCATATAATTTGAGAGTGCTGTTCCCACGAACATCAAAGTGAGGTCTACCACAGCCTAAAGGGATTTTATTTTTGGATAAAGCTGCACAAAGAGAAGTGTTGTAGACTATTTACAGCCAATTACAGGAAGAAGCTGTGTGGTTTGCAGCATACCCTTTCTCTGTGAGGTATGATTCTACTCCAGTCCCAGCTGATCAAAGTCCTGCCATGGGATATTAATCCTAGCAACCACAAATATAAGGATCATCAAGGGGTAACTCTACTGTAGCATAGTGTTTTGTGTGTGTTGGCAGCTGTGCGGTCTTTAGGGGAGGGCTTGAAGGAGACTATGGAAATACATCTTTCATGTGGCGGGACTGAACTGCTGAATATGGCCCTAGAGGGATGGCTAGTGGTAGGGAAAGTGAGCTGTCAGCTTCACTACATGATGTGCAACGTGAGGAAGGAGCACACTTTACACTGGAGGGATGCTGGACCAGGGAATGAAATAGCAGCTTGGACATTGAGAGACCTGTGAGATTTCTCAAAATCTTCCTTTCCTAACAGGGAGATAAGGTTATGGCAAGCCACATGAAAAAAAAGGGGATTGCAGTACCGCACATGTTCACAAATAAACCTTGCAGAAGTCTCCTCTTAACATCCAGGGCAGTAGGTTGTGTCTTCAGCTGTAGCAGTGAGAGTTTGTCCCCTGTTTTGAGATCCCTTGTGCAGACCTTTGTGGATTGCCTGGAAGTGCTCGGGCAGAAGAGAAGGGTAGCAGGAACCAGTGCCACTATCTGACTCCCAGCAAGGCTGGAGCTGGTTTTTGCAGGCTGTCTGTTCTTCTCAGTGATACTTGCTCTGGTGTGACTCATTTTTAATAAGAAACTGAAATGAAACATGATTTACAAATACCAAGATCCTTATAAATGCGTTGTGCTCTTCTGCTTAGAAAAATAATGAAATTATTACAGTCATCCAGCCCCACAATATGGCACAGGAATCACCCACTGTGTGGGTAGCTATTTGAGCAGCAGCTGGGGACCATTGCATTGAGGGCAGATCTCTTCTCCCCAGCCACGTCCTGTATCCCTGGGGAGCCAGTAAGCCACTTTGTCTCCCCCAGCGATGTTACATTGCCCTGTTGCAAGGCAGCACTTCCAGAACCTGATGAGTTTTACTGGCCTCTTAACCACTAGTTTGGGTGAGAAAAGTACATTTTAGCATATTTGCACCAAAAGATGGCCAGCCTTTGGTGGAGAGAGATAATAGCACAGGTTCCTGTGTTATATTTGAGTTGTTTCAGCTACTGACTGATGTATTCTGGCGGTAAACAGTTAAATGCAACACTTTACCATCACTGACAACAAAAATAAAAACGAAGTAAAAGCTGGCTGAAGTCACATGCCTTTAAATACTAAAAGCAGATTACTTTCCTTGCAACTGGGGCCAGCTCAACCATTGAGATATTACCAGGGGTCAGGCTAAGCCTGTAGAGTGACAGCAATAAAACCTTTCCTGATCACTCACGTTCAGACGGTGCTTTAACTGGGGACTTCTGGGGCAGAGATACGCCAGTGCTCAAGTGAGTGTGCGAACTCCCAGGGCTTACAGGGTGATCGGGGAGGCAACCTCCGAGCGCTCGCCGCGGGGCGGGTACCAGTCCCGGCGGGGTCCGGCGGCAGCGGGCACCGGGCGCCGCAGCGCTGACTCCGCCACCGGCTCGGGTCCGCGCCGCTGTCTGTGGTGCCACCGTGTGGGCTCCTCGGCTTGTACAGACGGTTTCTGGAGGAGGCACGGCAGCCACACGGTGTTTAAACGCAAAAGGGATGCATGAGCCTTATGCCAGCTCCTGCTCCCTGTCCGAGTGTTTGAAAGGTGTTTCGGGTGTGTGAGAACCTATCAGATGTGCATGCTGAGGACCGACGCTGTTTGATCTGGAGCTGTGGAGGTGGGAGAGAAGCTGGAGCACTGCTCCCAGGGTAGTCCTCGCTGGCATGCTTGTCACCTGTGGGCTTCCTCCTCTCCCAAGCACCTTGGTTGTTCCCATCATCCTGGCTCACTGTGCTCCTGAGCCAGACACTGCCCCATCCTGAGGGTCTCCAAGTTTAACCACTGGAGATGGAAGAGAATGTGGAGGCATAAGGAAGAGAGCTGGGGATGGAAAAACCACCAGGGTTGGAGGCGGAAGATAGGTACTGTGTTTCTTCTGGAGCCCAGAACAGGTTTTGTGGCACTGGCTCCTCTCTAAGCTATGGCATTGAGATTGTCTTCTGGAAAGTCTGACAGAAAAAGTGGTTTCACATATAGATGCTACACCTCACCCCTCTCCTTCTTTGCTCTTCCCATCTCCATAATGTGCCATGGCTTTTGCTAAGTGAAAGGAGAAAAGGGAGAAGTTATTTCCTTCCATGAGCTTTACACAGGCCCCAGTTTCATGGGACCCAAGCATAATGTTCACCTGCTGTGGACATTTCTAAGGCTTGTTTCCTGGTGAAACCCATGTCTGCGTGCACGCACACAGGAAGAGCCTCTCCAGTTACTACTGTTCTCACACATATGACTTCAGTGGGTGTCCTGGCAGTGAGCTGGGGTCTGCTCCTCTGCACCGTGGCCAGTGGTGTCAGCTGGGTCTCATCCTGTTGTGACTGGCAGGGACATGTGCAGGTATGAAGCATGGCCACTGTACTCTACTGCCATGGGTGGGAAAGCCCAAGTTATAAGAAGCTCCCCTGCTGCACTCGAGATGGATGTGTACAAGTCTTGTCAAAACAAAAAAATGCAGAACTAGTGTCTACATCATGCGTGCTCACAAGATGAGAAATTCCAGCTCTCATAAACCCTGCTGTCATCACCGAGTCATGTGAACTGCTCTGGATTCCTGCAACTGACTGTAGTATTTCTGCACAATTATTATTGTAGCAACACTGATCTTCAGCTACATTTAACATGGGAAATGGGATCAGAAACAGCCGTTTACATAGGGAAAGTAAGTTTACATTGAAAATATAATACACAGGTATATGCTTGTACTGCTGGAATAGTTTATGCATGATTTTCATCTGAAGGCAAAGTTTTCCTCAGAATACTTGTTCATACTTTTTTAAAGTGTGGGTGTGTAAATATAACTTGAACAAAAACCCCACTGCGCTAAGGCACAGCTAGCTTTTTAACAAGACTTAGTAACTAACAGTAATGGTTGATCCCCTTTAACATTTCTAGACATGGCCTTTCCCTTCACACAGTCAGTTAATGCTGATTGAGGGTGTTGGCTGACTGATAGTTACTGTGGCCTCCCTTTGGGCTGCCCAGGACATGTGAGAGCCATCCCCTCCTTACGCCTGGGCCAAATATCAGATAAATGTCACAGGTGCCATTGTTTGGGGTAGGGCTGAGCATGGAGGTACCCTGCAGAAATCACCTATCATGTTGTGAACATAGTTTTTGAGGCTGGTAGACTCCATCCTGGTCTCTTTGATAGTCTAAAAACCCAGGGCTTTTATTACTGCTGAATCTTGTTTGGGCACAGTCACCCTCCCAGTTGGACACAGCTGTCACAGATCAGTGGAGTTTAAGGACTTAGGGGTTTTCTGCCCATTGCAAAGATAAAACTGAAATTTAAATTCCCTTGTTTATCCTGTTGTAGCTCCATTGATTTAATTGGCGCTGTTTCAGTTTTACAGGGTTATAACAGGACACCCTTATCTAAGAGACAGTAGGAGATTAAGGCATGGGTTTAAGCCAAGGCTGTTGAATTGTCAATCTTTTGTGACATAAAACCACCACATTTGGCTAAAACCAACTACCTAAAGAAGAACCAGGTGTGATGTTAATTATAATAGTTGTCATACATCTAAACTTATGAAAAGACAGATTTATGCTATGAGGCTGCATAGATTGTTTAGAGGATGGAATGATGTTTTGGCAAATGTTTTGGAAGGGTTGTAGCATCAAAGAAAAAACTCTCAGGTTTTTTGAGATGTGATCCTCCATCCAATGGCGTTCAACAGAGTTGGACTTACTCAAAGGTCAGCTTCTGACTCTGTGATAAGTTGCTGGCCAAAGCACTTAAGAGACTACTGCATCCTTAGACAGTGGGTACTGAGCTATAGAGAGTATATGGTCACAAAGAAGAGCTATGGAGACATCACAGCTCCAAATAACCAGCCTAATAAGCGTTTTCATCCTTCTCCAGTCACCCTGACAAAAATATGGTCCTTTAGATGATAGTTGTAGAGATTTCCTGACCTATTCCACCTGCTCACACCAGCTGTTGTTTTAACACCAGCATCCCCCATATCTGAGCTGATTTCTCCTTCCTTCACTTATCACATACTGAGAGATGGTCTCTCTGTGTCTCTAGATCATTTTGGTGCACAGAGAACATATGTTCAGCAGCAGCCCTGCCACACATGCAGCCCAGCAACTCTTCAGCCAATCTGACAGCTGCTAGGCCACTTTTTTGTCATTGTCTGTTGCTTTTTATTTTCCTTATCCGTAATTTTTCCCTCACAACTTGGAAAAGGTCTCAGCTGAGGCAAAAAAAAAAAAAAGAGCATTTAGTGTTTTTTGTTGGGGGAATTATGCTTCTGTACAGGATTTTCAGGTGGGAGGACTCCTTGGAGCACCACTTACTGGTCAGAGACATGGCTGGGGTGACACTGTGGATACTGTCACTAGAGTCACCAAGACAGGTGGTAGGGTTGTCACCAAGGCAGGCAGGCAGAAATACTCTTTGTCAGTTCTTTTAGGCTCCTACAACTGCAGCCCTGTTTGAGTTTCATCTGGACAATTAGAAACAAGGGAGAATTACTGGCCACCACCAAGGCTGGCTTTGAGCCATTGCTAAGTGGCAGGTCTTGGTATGTTTCTGCACAGATTTTGGCCTGTGGGCTGCAGGTTGCATGGACTCCCATCACCCATAGGAAAGCTTCAGCATCTTTTTGCAGGACCCAGTCCAGTCCTGTGAGAGAAACAGTCCTGGAAGAACTGACTTCAGTGTCATTTCTGTGGGAAGTCCTTCAGTATTTGAATAAAAATGGGTATTTAACTAAATGCCAGGCAGCAGGTGGGTTAGAAAGAAGGGTGATTAATAATGAACACTGGTTTACGTCTTCCTGCTGTGATCTTGCTCTGTTAAGTGAAGGCAGATTAGGCAATAATCTCTTTCAGGTGCTTTCATGCTTCCTCATGTGAGGGAGCAGGGCTAAAAAAGGGTTTGTCTCTTTGCTTGCACATCAGGCTTCTTCACACTGCTTCTGCCCAGCTGCAATCACATCAGTCCCCTGGGGCAGTTACAGCAATTGCTGGAGTGGAAGATTAGTAACAGGAATTCAGTCCTCTACTCACAAAAGCTTTGATGTATCCAGAAAAAAGGACTTAACCATGTGGGCTGCTTTTTGCAATCACTTCTCTCTCAACCAGTTTTCCTGGAATTCCTCCTCTGTGGCTGCGAATCTTCTCCACTTCTGCCCCTGCACATATGCCTTAGATCATAGAATCATAGTTTAGGTTGAAAGGGACCTTTAAAGATCATCTAGTCCACGCCCCCTGTATTAAGCAGGGACATCTTTAACTAGATCAGGTTGCTCAGGATCCTCAAGCCTTCAAAATCAAGCCTGATCTTGAATGTCTCCAGGGATGGGGCCTCCACCACCTTCCTGGGCAGCCTGTTTCAGTGTTTCACCACCCTCATAGTAAAGAACTTCTTCCTAATGTCCAATCTATATCTACCCTTCTCTAATTTAAAACCATTACCCCTCATCCTATCACTACATGCCCTTATAAACAGTCCCTCCCTAGCTTTCTTGCAGGCCCCCTTCAGGTACTGGAAGGCTGCTATAAGGTCTTCCTGGAGCCACCTCTTCTCCAGGCTGAACAACCCTAACTCCCTCAGCCCATCCTGGAGAGGTGCTCCAAACCTCTGATCGTTTTTGTGGCCCTCCTCTGGACCTACTCCATCATGGATACATGATATATAGGTGCTTTCTCTCCTTGGCTTTCTGCTTGACCATTTTCCTCCTAGCCAAGCTACTCAGCTGCCTCATTCCTCTGCCACTAGTCCCCTTCTCTACTCCTCCTGCACCATCCTCCTGGTGATTCTGATCCATTATAGTGTTCTATAATGGATTTTGTCCAGCTCTTGTCCTTACGCTGTAGCCTAGAGCTGGCTCTGGAGGCAGGCTGTGCTTTGCCTTTTGCAGCTGCTGTTGCAGTATTTTACAAAATGGTACAGTCCAACAGAGTTTGCATATTACCACTGATATTAAACTTTGTCTTTTTAGTGTTACAAGACAGATTATTTTTGCAAAGACCGACCCGATGAACCATGTAGAACCACAAGGAGTGTAATAGTAATATGATCAGAAACTGAAATGCTTTGGAAAAGCAGAGGTTTTTACTATAAGCAGACTGAAATGAATACATTTGTCTTCCAGTTTAAAACACCATTGTAAGAAACCCAGAAAGCTGGTAGGGGGTGTGCTGGTCTCTAAAAGATAAATTATCTAACCTTGTTTGATCTCTCAGTCACAACAATGCAATTGTATGAGCCTTACTGAATGATTTAGATATTTTGAATTTATGACTGGCCTTTGGGCTTATTCCATATCCTCAAGTGCACAAGTCTCCTGTTGGTTTTGCTCTTGAAAGGGCAAGCAGCCAAGCCATGGCACTGGAAGTAGCTGTTGAGATCTATTGTCTGGGTTAGGGTTAATCACAGCAGCTTGCTTCTTTCAGTGCTGAATCATCAAGGGGAAAAAATGTAAGCTTGGCAGTAAAATATGTATGTGCTGCATTGTAGATTTTCAAGCTTGCCTTTGCAAATTAAAACCAGAAGCGTATATTATAGAGAAGGCTCAGAAAGCTTGAAATGGCTTTTCTCCTCTTCAATAAGTTATTTTATCCATAATCTTAAATAGAAGCTGTGCTACAGAAAGGTCTTTTGTAGCTCTGGTGGAATAGCTAGAGTATAAAAATAAACATAAAAAATTGAAAAGGTTTTTCTGGGTCAGGAAGAAAAAGGTCTCTCTGTACCTGCCTGTCCTCAGATGGGACTATGAGTGGAGGCGTCACTGTCTTCCTCTGAGCCCTGGGAAGCCTCTGCTCAAAAAATGGAAGAGGTTTGGGGGTTTGGGCTCTTTCAAGCACAGAAGCAGCAGTGACTGAAGCCTGCCAAGTTAATCTGGAGACGTTAAGAAACATTCTATGTATCATGGCCTGTCATTCCTCTTACAAAAAAGAGAAAGGGAGCTGCTGAACTCTTCGTTGCTGCCAGAGCTTTGACAAAGTGAGCTGTAATAAGTAGGGATGGGGATTTGCTGGTCACTTCTGTGTTCAGAGACCCAGACCCACAGGTGGAGGGCTCCAGGGGCAGAGCATGCAGCTGCAGCTTGGGACCTGGCCTTGTAGCATTTCATGATGTCTGTTCTCCAGGCTGGCAAGTTCTGGCCCTGCTACGTGCATCCACACTTACTTATGCAAGTACATATGCTGGAGAATTATCTTTGGCTCTTTCAGAGCCGCACCCTCCAAAACATATGCAAACACTGGCATTAGGAAACATAAGGAAAGCCCAAACACCACATCAGCACACATACATGTTTAAGGCTCGTCATAAAGCAAGGTATTTATGAGACCTTTTCTCTCTTACTTTTACGTATATTAACTTCTAATAACCTGAAAGCTCAAACTTTTTCACTCCTAGGTGTTTATACGACAGAACTGTGGCTGATGTATGGATCGCATGGCAGCTTGCGTGGGGTTGTGGTGGGGAGAGGTGTGTTGCAGTTTGGGCAGAGCTTGCCTCAGAGACAGCAGCAGAAGCTGCATAGATGTCTGTATGCTGCAAAAATGTGAGTCTTAAGCCTAAACTTAGATCTAGGTTTAGGACCCAAGAGAAAGGAGTCACTTCCTGCTGCTAGACAATGAGTGAGTTTTGGTAGCTCTGAGTTTGTGAGGGACATCCTGGTCCAAGAGTAGTGGAAAAGCTTTATGCTGTGTTGAAGAATCACCCGTGCTTATCGCATACTGAGATTAACAACTTCAGTTGCCGTGGGAAATGTGGATTTGGGTTCCTCGTCTGAAAAACAAATCTATCCTCTTCAGTCAGCATCTTTGTTAATGAGTAATAGCCATGTTGCTTAATACCTGTAAGTATGGTAAAAGTAACATAGGTAGAAGCCAGGTAGCAGACAGTCTGAAACAAGAGCTGTCTTCCCCTCTCTTGTGCTAGCATCTAGTCCTGCTCACAAAACGATTCAGTCCCCTCATGAACTCAGCTGCAGTATATGACAGCAAAATTACACGTCTCTTCCATCAGCTATCCCTTGCTTCCTGACATCTCTCCTTCTGGCCAGCTGGGCAGAAGGAGGCATCTGCTAAATGCTGCAAAATTGCTGCTGCTTGGAGAGCCAAAGCAGGGGGAAATAGCAGCACCATGCCCAGGCCCTGCCTGATTCAATTTCCCTTTGGTTTCCTCTGCTTGTTCCAGCATGTTGCCAGAATACCTTTTTGCTCCAGCTGAATAAGCAGGATACTGAGACACCATAAAGAACAGGTTTTTGCCACGTATCAAACTGACAGATGGCTATAGCACTCCTGTGCAGTAATAGCACTCTGGGAGATTGTGTATGCCTCATTTTCATTATTTGATCAGTGTATGTTGGAGAGATAAACAAAAAGGACGTTTCTAGCTTGATCAGGCAGCCAACAAAGGGGAAATACCTTTTACCTTTGAGAAAATGTGAGCAGTTGCAGAAAGACCATTCATACTCCCCAAATGAACCCATGTAGAACGTGCAATCCTCTAGACTAAAATAATAGCTATAATACAGTCATTTTCTGCTGCGGAGAAAAAAAAAAGTGTCAAATATTTCTTAGCCATCCTTTGAGATAATGAAGGGCATTCATTGCTAACAGCTCTGGTGATAACCAGAGAGAGGGTCACTCTGCTCATTTGGATGTGTCTGAACTCAAGCCAGTCACTTACACACTAAGTTTTCCCTTCTCTATGGAACATTCTACAGATAGATTCTGCTTAACTGAACTTGCTGGTGTTGGAAATGGGCTGTTTCTGCTAGTTCTGATCCCTCATTTATTTTAAGAGGTAATGTGGATCAATACAATTCATAATATAGAACTGGAATAATTTTCAGTTAAATGTATCTCTCCAAGATAAAATTCCAGGGTTAACTGTGTTCTAATTATGATATTATTTTGGCTAAAGAAGGATTAACTCATTAACAACGCATATGCAGATGATTACATTGAAACAATAGAAGTTTAAACTTTCCTTAGTAGAAAAAAACCCCAAACATAATGAATTTGATCTTACCAGGACAAATGCTCAATTCACTGATCACGAAGCTAGGTGTCTGTCCCCTCAGTGAGAGTTAGAAGAAACAGCAACATAGCTAGATCCCCAGTACATCATAAGGAAAGCTGACCTCTTACGTTTAAAAAGCTTGTACATAGTGTCTTAGTTCCTATAAGGAGGCACTGATGAAAACTGCTTCAATACCTTGGTAGCAATATTTTTCCTTAGTTGCCAATATCGGAGAAGGACAATATAGAATCACTGGCTACAGGGGCAAAAGAGGCCTCTTCTGAGTCATCAAACCATGTTCCTTCAAAATCAAGAGAGCTTCATTTATTTGACGTAGTAAATAGAAAGGTAAGGGGAACTGATTGCTCTCTGCAGACACACAATGAAAGGAGCACAGAGAGCTGTTTAAGCTAAAGGACAATGCTGGCACAACAACACATGGATAGAAACTGGCCACAAATACTTTAAGGCAGGAAATTAGAAGGCAATTTCTAGCCATTAGAGGAGTAGAGCTTTTGGAAAAGCTGTCCCATGAGAGTAATTGGGGTGGAAAAGAATTAGTTTTAAGATGTTATTAAAAGGATTATAAAATGCAGTTGCTAAATATAGGATGAAGTAAATAGGATGGGGAAGAAATATGTCCCCTCATATGCACCAAAGCCTTAATATTTTACAAAAAAAAGTAGGCACAGAATTATGTGGGACCAATAGATTTGTTAGTGAAAGATCCATAAGGCATCTTGGTAGGTACAGAAAGACTCACATGGACTTTCAGACTAAGACAGAGTACTAAAGACCTACATTTCCATTAGTGCAATTTCCTAGGTTCCTAACTTATGGTTTTTAAGCATGCCTAGAAATACTGTCAAATTGCCAGGGCTGGGCAACTCAACATCTTTTTGAAATGTAGGCGTGATTTCTTGCACAGTCACGTTTCAGATATATTGTCAAGTCCTTCCTTTTTAAAGTGGAATAAAGACTGTCAGGTCAGTATGCTTGTCTGACTGTGTCCTGATCTCTTCAGTCTGTCCTATTGTCTTATTAAACTCCATTTCCAACTCTGTCTTGGTGAGTGTCTTTTTTCACTTGTGGGTGGATGGAGGTGTATGGGGCTCCACATGCCAGTGACTGGTGTGAGACCATGGGTCAGAGGTGCTTGTGTGTCTGGGGTGTAGCAGCTGGAGGGATCAGAGTGCATGGAGCTACTGGAGTAACCAGGAGATCCAAGACAGCTATTGGGAAGATCATGTTGTCTGGGGCTTGGCTAGCAGTGAGACCCTAGGTCTGGGCCAGCTACCAGGGAGACCAGCGTGTGTGTCAGTGCATGAAGCAACTGGGAGATCAGTGGATCTAGGGGACACCTACTGGGTAAACTGATCCTAGCTACTGGAGTTCCAATGTGTCTAAGATTATCTACTGATGGGATCCACCACTACTTCTTTTCCATCAATAGTCTTTCATCCTTATTAGCCAGAAAGGGGAACAGGATGATGCTTTTGGTGCTGTGCTTGTCTGTACTGTTTTTTCTTTGTGTATATAGGTAATACATGCATGTTGGGAATATGGGTTTGTCCCTTGTATGGCTGGACCTCAGGACATATATCTGCAGCAGCCCCTGTGGTGTTAACAGGTTGGACAATTCCTACCATGAAGGAGGTACCATGGATACCTGCTCCATAATGTTTTTTTTTTATTTCTTTATTTGTAGGTCAATGCCAAACTGTACAGAAAGGTATGGTGTGACTTTGCTCGCTGTCCTTGGAGAATCTTGAAACCTTAAGTATTTCTTCATTTTTTTCATGACAAGTTTTCTAATGTTGGTGCTATAGTAGGTCTTGTTCCTAGAGAGATGTTCTCTTTCACACAAGGTAGGATTTTGATGCTGTGACAATGTTGTTTGTTACCAGCCAGCGACATTTCCAAGAGAAGGAGGCTCAAACGTAGGCCCATTACTGTAATAGCCAGTAATTTTATGAAGAAATATCTGTTACTCCCTGTTCACTGCTGAGTGCGTTGAAGTTATTACCAACATTTATCCTTCCTAAGACCCCTTAACCTCTTAAAAAGCATAGGGTTTATGAGAATGTGTACGCACATTTATAGGCCTGCTTGCCTGTGAATCAAGTCCCAGAATAACTTTTGATCTCTGGGCAATTTCAATCAAACTTCACAGAGGGGATGCAATTTCAGAATTAAAGTCTTACAGATTTTGTGGGGCCAAGCAAAGAAAAGAGATGGCTTACTGATGCCTTCCCCACTAAAGAAAAAAATCTGTATGATCTCACACCTCATCAATGAATCTATATTAAAAGGCAAGGGCAGGGGAGAGAATGATATCACTTTATTCAGGAATCTGAGTTTTTCCCATGTTAAACAGCAGCAAATTCACACCTCGACAGGGAATTTTTCTCTCTTATGGATTCTATGGTAATTAATAAGCTTAAACTGCATTCCTAAGTTAAATCAGATAAGATTTAATTGAGTATGAGACAGACTTTCCTTTGGAAATCAGGCTTTATCAATTTTGGTGGTTTCCAAGCTATTTGTTAAATGAAATTCTATGTGGGCCTGGTTGTTCACTGTTTTCTGGCTAGGGATTTGTCCTTTCATTGCGTTCATGTATTGGATTACAAAACAAATAGTATTTTAGGAACAGTGCTTATCAATCAGATAACCCCTGATGCCCCATCAAATTGTCAGATACCATTTGAATTCTGAATGACATCTACTCGCATCAAACTGTTCACAATCAATCTCCAGACCACACATGCTTTCCATTATCTTTCTATAAGTGGTTTTAGACATCAGATTCATTTGAGAGTATTTCAAAATGCCTCCAGTCTTGAAAAACAACAACAAAAAAATTCAATGAATGTGTTATTTCTTATGTTTTCTCTGAGCTATTGAGAGCATCAGTGAGGCAAGTTATTTGTCATGTGTTCATCTCCTTTTCATAGCAAAATGCGTGGACATTGCCTTAAGTTCTTGTACTGATGTTGCCTATACTCAAATGATGTATCCTAATTTTCTGGATCAGAAGTCTCGAGAAGTGATTGAGTACAGCTCCGAGTACATCCTCATCAGCGTGCTGCACAACTTGCTCCAGGGAGAATGCAACCCAGACCTCAGGCTCCTGGGCTGCTCGGTGCTGGCTCCTCAGTGTGAAAAGAACAAAGTGATAAAGCCCTGCAGGCATGTCTGTGAAAACCTGAGAAAAAATTGCCTCCCTGCCTTTGATGCTATAGACATGGCTTGGCCTTACTTCTTAGACTGTGACCGTTTTTTCGCTGGGGAGGAAGAGGGATGTTTTGACCCGCTGGCAAAGCTGCGAGGTAAGGAAGGAATCCTGTTGACGCATCTTACTTGTCTAGATGGGAAAGTTCTCATCTCACTCAGCTTGACATGTCTATGGCACAAAACCTCACTGCTTGTCATCTCAGCTTGTCATCTCGTCATCTTTATAGACACCTGTAAGGTGTGATTCATTTTGTTTCACCTATATTAAACACTTAATTAAACTGCTCAAGAAACGTCTGTTTGTCTCCCTCATACATGAAAAGCATCAAGACTGAGAGCTCACAGCTAGATGTGTGGACTCCCAATGTGCATTTAGATAAGCCCTGCCCTGTGTGATAGCTGTCTGTGTATTTGAAATTTTTATTTAAAAACTGAAACTTTAGTGGACTCAAAAGTTCATGACTGCTTGACAATCTTGACAGCTCATTAAAATAATCTCATTAATGATTGTCACAGATTTTTGTTTGGATGAAGAAGAACCAGAGAGCTGAAGACAGCTGAATCTTATAACAAAATAATTTGATCCACCAGATTCAAAGGAAAAAAATCTGTACATTTTGTGACTAAAATGTGCTAAGCATGCCAAAAATCAGATTATAACTGGATATAATAAACAATAACATGCACATGCATTAGTGTGATTTTGCAAACAAAGTATGCCACAACAAACAGTGTAGGGTGTAAGATTTAAGATTTATAAGTTTCATAGATTCGTAGATTTAAGGGTTTTATTGCAGCTGTATTTTCTATAATTCTACTACTGAAAATGGTATTTTGACCAAAGTGCAAGCATCCATACAATTTTCTGAGTACCATGGTTTTAAACACTGTATTACAATTTTTCTTTGCAGGCGAAGTAGATGTTGAGGAAGACTTGCCTTCAGACTTGCCAGCAACTTTTATTCAGTTCAAACACCATTCATACTCCCAAATGGTGAGCACGTTGAAGAAGACAGCTTCTAAGTGCTCCCACATTGCAACAACTTACAGCATAGGTCGCAGTTTTGAAGGGAAGGATCTTTTTGTGATTGAGTTTTCAACCAAGCCTGGACACCATGAACTGCGTGAGTTATATCACTGTTGATCAGGTTGTTTGAGGAGAGTCTAGATTATCTGAGTGAAAACAGGTCCTTTTAACGGGATATCACTGAAACTGTAAAGGGCATTTATTCAAAAGCATTTCTCCTCCTTTGTGTTCCTGAATTACAGCAATAACTGATGATTCACTATGGCAATCATAGTCCGGTTGCAGTTTCCTAACTTTATGACCATGGTTGACATTTGTCGTCTCTATATATATGTCCATGTGCTTGGTTGCAGTGATATGGTTATTATTTATTTATGCCTAGTGTACAGAGAAGTTGGGATAGTTTTCTGTTACTGACCTGCCCTCTCCATCATCTACCATGTCCTCCATCTCCTTTTATATTTATTACTGTACCGTCAAACCCTATACACTTCCTACATGTAATGCTGGTCCCTAGTCTAAACATAGTTCTTAACAGCCTAACATATGTACAACTTGTGAGGAGGCCTCAGATACTGAAGGACATTGACATCAGAAAAAGACAATGCAGCACAGAAAACAATCCTCCTGACCAGAGATTCAGGTCAGTGCAATACCTGTTAGTGTGACAGGTGAATGATATTGGGAATTCATGTTTTCATAGCATCTGAATACATTTAGGATTAGTCCTCACAACTTTTCTGAAAAAGGGAACAGTGCTGATCTCTATTTTATAGATTCCTCACTAAGCAAGGGCCAGATTTTGAAATGTTCTAAATTCTTCAAAATTCACATCATTTCTTGGGGAGTATTAGGTATTATTTTCCAGTTACCAACTCCCAGCTCAAATATAGTACTTGACTAAATTTGGTGGATGGATTGCTATGACCATTTCTGCATACCAAGATCCTCAGGGTGCTTCTTATCAGACTAACTACTGCATCAAAGCAGCTTCAGCAGTGTAACAGGACTGAACTACATCTGATTTATTACTTTATTGAGATTATCATCTCAGGTCAAGCTACTGTGTCCTCTGTGTGCTATGCTGCAGCAGAGTCAGAGAAGACAGTGAAGACTGGTGTCAGCTTTGTTTACAATTGGCCACACTGCCTTGATTGATGTAGAAGTATTTTGAAGTGCCTTTAAATTGATCAAGATCCCAGTAGATGTCTTTAACAGAGAACAGATCTACATTACTATTTCCTGGCCTATCATCTTTCCTCTCTTGTGTAAAGAAAAGGAAGTTGCAGGTGTCTTTTTAAGCTGATACTCCATTTGCTAGGAAAACACAAAATCTGTGAATCAAGCTTTAAAATTAAAACTGTGATATGGTGTGATAAAAGATGGTAGTTTAACATGTTACCTAGTGTTTCCTTCTGAATCTGTTGCTTCATAGTGCTCAGGACAACATGAATAAAAAAAGGGGGGAAATAACTCTAGAGCTGGAGATTTTGCCAGTTTGAGCAAGCTGGCATATTAACTCTGTGCCAGCCCTTCTCCAATGTCTAGTGCTCGAGATTGGCCAAGATCAAAGATGAAAATGAAGGTAGAGCAAGGAAAGGGTGTCTCCAAACTGCATCTATTTTATACTTTCCATTAGTCTCTAAAGAAGGATGGAATTTGAGAGAATTACATGTGGGGAATTGTGAAGTTGCATGTTTCTAATATTCTTGTTCCAAGGCTATTTAGCCTAAATGCCACTTTTTATGCACGACCTAATTTCTGTTCCAAATAGAGGGGTAATGTATTACACATCTGCAAGTCTTTTCTATGATGTGACAATATAAGGCATTGAAGCTACCCAAGGTAAATGAGAGTGCCAGAGGTGTATTTCGTTGCTTCTCAGCTATGGCCTGACGTTTTTGCTTGGAGCATTCTTTGTTCATAGTTAATGATGAGTCCAGCAAAAGGTCAGAGCAATGATAGCCTCTTATGGTTTGAGATCCCGGAAGTATGGACTTACTTTATTTCACACTATTTAAATTGTCACTGAACTGACTTGTAATGGAAGGAAATTCACCTGGAACTAGTATGCTATTTACAGGAATGTATGCATTAAATTAGTGTAAATAATATTTTCTGACTCATCAGTAAGATATTTGGATTATTCTGCTTTTGGAAAATGTCCAGATATAATCAAATTAAAGCATCTCATTATTTCATATTCCACAGTCAAGCCAGAATTTAAGTACATTGGCAATATGCATGGAAATGAAGTTGTGGGGAAAGAGCTGCTAATATATCTTGCACAGTATCTGTGTTCGGAGTATCTTCTCGGGAACCCTCGCATCCAGACCTTGATTAATAATACCAGAATTCACCTCCTACCTTCACTCAACCCTGATGGGTATGAGCTGGCTGCAGAAGAGGTAAAAATCTTCTTATAAGGAAATGTTCAGGGCTTCATGTTTCTGAAATTCCTCTTGGGAAAGGAGAAACTGGGAGGGGAGTGTCACCTGTGGGAGGGAGTGTTAATAATCAGCAACCAGAATCCCAGGCTGGTTCAGTGGTAGGTTGCTTTCCAAAGATGATGTGAACAGAACTAAGAGGAAATCAGAGCCATGTTTGTCATTTTTGCTGTCTGCATGCTATGACATGAGAATGACTGTATTACTTTTTCACACATTTAGTGCTCTCTGGTATCACTTTAGAACAAAATGCCCACTGACTCACTATAATGACTCATATTATTTTATAAGGAAATGTAGTTTAGTACTGTGGAATAGATGTTCTTCCTCTTTTAGAAGAGCAAGGATAATAAAATGTGAGTATTTTCTGTACTGTCACACTTTCGTAATAGATGTCGGTTTTCAGAGATCAGCTGGTGTCTGAAGGAGACCTGTGACAGCAAAACTTCTACTCTGTGTTACCTGGCATTAGTCTTTTCACCTCACTTTTATTTCTAGCACCCTTAGCATGAAAATAGGACCTTTCTTATTCTGCATTGCTCATGTGGTGAGCTCTGTCTGTTGTATGAGTCTGGTATTACTGAATTCTGCCTGACCCTGTCTTGGAGCATCAGCTGTATTTTCTTTTTCTCTTCTAATCCACTCTGCATGCTGCTCTGTGTTAAGAAGCTGCTGTGTTCCTCTCGTGAGTCATATCACTAGTGAGTGAAATGCCTTCTGCATACTGGTTAGTGAGTTAGTGTTCAATAGGAGTAAAAATTATTAATAAGGGTGGGGTTTTTTAACAATATAGATGTTTTCTGTTTACTTACTCAAAACTTTCCCTTGATTAAAATGACATTTAAAATGATTTCCACAAAGTTATATTTTGAGTTAGTCTGTGGTTGGCTTCTATTTACACATTAGGGAGCTGGTTACAATGGATGGATCATTGGACGACAGACAGCTCAGAATTTGGACCTGAACAGAAATTTCCCTGATTTGACAGCTGAAGCTTACAGAAGAGCTGGGATTCGTGGGGCTCGCCTTGACCACATCCCCATTCCACAGTCCTACTGGTGGGGTAAGGTATGAATTACAGATTTTATAAATTACATATACTACAGAGCAACTTGGGAATTGAGATGCTGAGATTGCTTGGTCTGAAGTTATTCTCTGGAAATCAGATTTTATAAGTAGGACTAAACTGGACAGGTTCAGAATTCGCATGAAAAATCATGGTGTAGGTCTGGCCAAAGAGGCAGATATCACAAATCGTTGGGAAAATTTGTGCATAACTTGGATTTTGCTATTTTAGATTAAGAACAATGACTGTTAGCAGTGGGCCACAAGCATGTAATGATTCATCATAGTGATTTAAATTGTGGTAGCATGTTAAAAGACTTTATGGGTTTATTGCTTGTTTTCACTGAACTCTACACAGGTTTGATGCAATAGTGGTTTCTCCCTTGGAAAATATACAAAGGCTTCATGTGAAGTTGTATGGCATCAGCTTCCACACAAAGGATGTTTATAAATGACTATATCCAGACAGAACAATGGAAATAGCCTGTCAAGCTGCAGTGGTGCTGGAGGGAGAGATGTTGCTGCCTCCAGTCCTGGGGAGCAGGATGAAGGCAGTGCTGCAGGGCCTGCACTCATCATCACTAAGCAATGTCCAAAAATGCAAAGCTTAATCCTACCTGTGTCACTGGCAGCCCAGCACCTCCTGACACCAGCCATTCACAATGGAACTTAGTTCCACTTGGCAGAAGAAACACAGGAAGCCTAACTGGTAGTTTCGATACTGGGAGCTCTGCTTTTCTTCTGCTTTTGAACTAATTTTTTCTAATTCAATTTTTATTGCTAGTACAAAGCCTCAGACAGGTGGGAGATGGGGTTGTTTCATCAGCTTCAGTGTATTAACAGAAGATTTGGGAGACCCTATCTAAGTTTTGTACTCTGCTGCAGGTGATCTCATATTAGGCCAGGTCTAAATCACAAAGGCATCTCTGTGTTTTGGTTCTTTTATCACATTTCACAGTAGTGAAATCTGGATAGAAGTACCTCACTTCCTCGGGGTAATGTACATATGAAGATGCAAGTCTGTGAGAAGATCAGTATTTCACATTGTATTACACCATTTATTTCCAAAATAATTAAGATCAAGAAGTTTATTCTATCTTATGCATGTAATCATACAGATCCCAGCTCATGTCCCTAGTCTACATGAGTATAAGGTCACAAGCTTAGTAGTTTCCAACTTTTGTTTGAATAATGACAGGTAACAGTGAGCTGATAAATGTGAGTTCATAGCCTCAAATGGGAAAGAAGGTTTAAGAGCATGTGGAGCAGAGGCTGAAACCAAATGAAAACAGGTGGAAAAAAAGGGTTTTTAGGAGAAAATTCTAATGATAGATAGTTTTTATTCAACCCACTTGTGTATAGTAGCTTTCATAGTTGTACATCTAAGAACCATGTGTAGATATCAAACTGAAAGTTTTCTTCAACAAATGAAGAGGTGTATGAAGAATATGAAGAATCTCAGCAGCAGGATTAGGCCCAGCCTTGCAGATACCTGGTGCAAAAACATGTTATTTGCACAGGGGACTTGAGTACTGCAGGTGGGACCTCTGAGTCTTACATGGTCTCCCAGCAGGTTTCTTTCCCCACACAGGACTGAGGCCTGGAGCCATCTCTGTTCTCTTTTTAGGAAACTCTCTTCCTCATCTTGTAAAGCCACAAGTCCATCTGTGGTTGCCTGTGTTACACAGCAATTCTCTGAAGATAGACCACTTTAGTTCAGTATCTGTCATCCTGTTACCATAGGACAAAAAAAGATTATTCTGTTAGTCAGGAACCTGCTGGCTTTTGTAACAGAGGGTGATATTTACTTAAAAGAACGTGCTAAATCAAAGATATATAATAAACCAACAGTCATTACAAACATATATATATTTATATATGTTTTTCGCTTACTGGGAGTCACTGTGCTACTTCAGAAAGCCCATCCTGCTGAGCACATCTCTCTTGTTCACAGCTTCTCACTAGGTTCCTGATTTGAGAACAAGTGTTTTCTTGTTCTCAACCTTGTCAAGGTTGGACATTCCAAGTAATTGCAGGTCTCTTACCTGCCAGGCTTTTTGAACTACATCAATGTATGTGCTTTCTTGAGGGAAGTACTTACAGGGAGATGTTCCCTGTCTTAAGAGCATGAAGTCAGAGCCACTTCAGTTCTTGGCAAAGTTGTACGTCTCAGCCACCAAGCACTGCCACCAGCCCGTCCACAAAGATATGGCTGATGAGTCAAGTTGTGTCCACAAAATCTCACTTACCAGACAGAGTCCTTTTTTGCATGTCTCTTTGCAGAATCAATAGTGAGAGTGCCAGTCTCCTGGAAGATCTTGCATGGGCCATACTGTCCCCTGAGCTACGTGCAGACAGGCTGCAGGAGTGCCTGGTATGCCTAAAGAAGTCCTTGAAATTGCCTTTGGTTTTCCATCGAGGTATCCAGGAAAACTGCTTTTGTCCTTTTGGGCTGGCCACAGTGGCTGTGCAACATATTGCGGTATGAAGGAAAGGATGGAGATCTCCCTCCAGCTATGTGTTCTCTCTCTCTCTGCATCCAGAGGTGAAGGGCTGAAGGCTTAAGCACCACTGAGGGAGGACAGACATGACTTTGACAACTCTTTGTACCAGTACCCAATGCAAGCTGTGAGCTTGTCCCACGCTGTGCAGCCTGGAGTCCCCATAACTCTCTGTTTTTTCTGGCTCTAACATCTCCCTTCCTGAGTCCTGCTTCTGGCCTGGTCCTTCTGATGGTCTTTGGGATGGTCAGTATTAGCCAGCCACTTGCAGAAGTCATTTTTACAACCATGTATTTAGCTTTCTTAAATGCTGTGTAACATCATAGCAGTTTATAGAGGGCTGGATGGAGATGGCCTAATGTGTTTCCCACAGTTAACCCCACTGCTCCAGCCAGCTCTGCCCCAGCAGAGCGGTTTGTCACTGTAGGGTGTCTGTCACCACAAATAAGGACCAGGAAGCCTTGGCACACAACCACCCTCTGAGATCTGCCTCAGTAGGTGCAGACCTGGCGTTTTAAATACATTCCTTCTCCTGCAAACTTTTTGTTGTTTATGAAGAAGAGTAAGATGGTTGTTTAATGATTAGTTCCTCCAAGCTCATCCTTTAGATGCTCTCCTGACATCAGAGTGGGTAGGTCCTGACCTAAACAAAACCCAGAGCACCCCCAAATCTTTATGCCTTGCAGAACAAATGAGGGAACCAATTTGCCTGTGACATGGGTGGCACCACAAAATCTCTTTGCAGACTGCAGTTTCACACGGTTCAGAAACCTGGCAGTAAGCAGTTTCACAGCCTCGCGTCCCTTTCCTCTGCTGGTGGTATCACAGGACAGCCAAATCAGCTCTCCCATAATGAGCTTCAATTTTGTCAGGCAGATGAACCCAGGGCTTTTACAGTAGCTGGCTTTGTGCATGTGAAACCATTAGATTGTGTGTTTCAACACCAGCCTCTCAGCTTTCATTTACTTAATAGTGTTTATTACCTGCCTTATTAAAGTAATTATCTGAGTATTGCAGGGCATTGTATAAAGATCAGAAAATGGAAAGTGAACCCCCAGCCAATCCCATAAACTCAGGAGAGCTCCTGTCTCCCCATAACCCTTGCTGTACAGTGTGTTTTGTTCCCAATTATTATGAATTATTGTAATAAGTGGTCTGAGGGCTCAGACTGAGAGACTTCAGGCTTCATCTGAAATGAAGTCAGTTAAATTGGCTTGATTCAAACAGAATTTGGAAGTCTGTGCCAGGGGAGGCTGGCATAGTCTTTAGGAAAATGAGTCTGGTTGCTTCTAAAAGGGAAAAAGAAATCTTTGAATGCCATGGAGACAGTGACTAATTGCAGTATAATTGACAGAAATGAAATTCAGGTTTTAAAAGGGCAGTGGCCATTCCCTGTACTTAACCAGAAATAATTCAGCTGTTTTCTAATTGTGCCGTAAATTGTTCTTATAAGATGGGTACTTTTAAATTGATCTCCTCTGACTAAAAAGCAAGAGCTCTGGTGAAAAAAAAATAAAACCCCACAAAACCCACATTAAAGGAAAAGTCTAAGAATAGTCAAAGGCCATAGTGACACAGAGAGCATCTGCTATCATCTGGTGGAGCTGAACCAGGAAGTGCAAATTTCAAAGTCTTAATCATTGTATATGATGTCACTGAAATGCTACTAGGATAAAAATAGTGACATTGAAAGCTCCTGATTTTCCACAATGTTCACTTCAATAAGACATTGTCTCGGTAACACAGCTTATGCAGGTATCTAGTGAGGAAGATGGCTAATCAAGGGGAGGGACTGAATTTAGAAGCTCTTAAATAAAACTACATTTAATCCTTCCCACTGAACCACAGAAGCAACTTAAAAATCTTATCGGGGCCTGAGACTGCTGTTTGAAAGCAGGGATGATTCTGGTGTCTGGCATGACCTCTCTGGCTAGCCAGCAGAAGCTGGGGTAGCTGCAGGCAGGGCAGGGAGCTACTGAGAGTGTGGGAAATCATCCTTCTGGGAAGTGCTGCTGTTGCAGGGCTTGGAGTGTGTGAACCTGGTGCTGGGTCCTCAGCCACTCTGAGAACCCTAAACAGGGATCCATGGTTCAGGCAGTGCCCCTCACAGCCACTTACAACCTACCTGGCATCTTCCGCTCTTCAGAAGAGATGAACTCAAAGGATGAGAGGTTCAGGTGAGAGTGGCTAGTTCAGTCCCAAATTCACTTGAGATAAAAGTCATTATGAGATCATCCCAGGGCACTATACAAAGACCAGAAGAGCAAATACTTTTACTGCTGCAGGTAATGTTCTGCAGACACTGTCAGGTTCTTTGTCACGAAGCCGGGTGGTCTGTTTTCTTCTCCCCACATCTGTGTTGTGTGTGTGGGATTGTGACACTGAAAGCGTGAAGAGCATTTGTCCTTTCCAAGTGCCCTTTATCTGCCTTCTGAAAAGATTTTTAAGGTCTCTTCCTGGAAACTGTGTGTCTGATCTTCTCACTTACGTAAAAAAACCTTGGTTAGGTTTCTGGTGTGCAAAGTGCATTGTGTGTGTTCATGAGTTTGTCAGACTTTACCTGTAATATTTCATTTTACATTTAAGTTGCTTGTTTATAATACTGAGGTTGAAAGGGTTATGACACAAAGATTCAGATGTTACCACTAGGTTGGTAGATAAAATGTACCTGTCTTGTTTCTCCTGAGGTCAACTGGCATAATCTGACTTTTGTCCATATACTAACCACAAACTACTGATTTAATGATTCACTTTACAGAAGTGAGAACCTTCAGGTTCCTATTTCTCCCCAAGTACAATGTACAGCCTTTTCAAATAGCATAGCTGCAGTGGCTGGAGGCACTACTTCAGCTCAATGACTACAGAATGGCATTTTAAGAAAACCTGAAAACTGGGAGGACTCAGTTAACAGCTGCGGCATTTGAAAGGAGGTAGCCTCCTGCCTAGGTCAGGAATGGGCAGGATGATGTCTTTTTAAATATTTCCAAGTAAAACTGTATTTAGACATGTCTTTTTCCTGAGATCCTTTGTTTTGTACCTCATTGCTGGAAGCTGTAACATATCTATGGTGTACCTTTGCTTCACAGTGGTTTTCTCAACTCCACATCTAAGCTTGTGCTGCCCACTGCATCCCCAAAGCTGTGATTTACCAACAGCAGAATAGGGACGGATCCAAAGAAAACAGGCATTACCATTATTGCAACACTAATGTATAGGTCTTAAGGGGGTTTGTTTGGTTTGTTCTTTAGTTGGTTGGTTGGTTTGTGTTTTTTCCTGAACATTGCTGACTCAATTCCCTGTTACTATTCATTAGCCACTCTGGGATTCTGGCTGGATGATTTTCCTGTGGCTGACAGAATCAAAGCAAAGGGTGATACGCAATGCTAGCAGCCCTAATATAGATGCTGGACTAAGTCCATCATAACAGATTTTGCTCATTTTTAAAAAACCTGTGTGTCTGCACTTGTTCGGATTGGCAGCCTCTGCCTTCAGCCACTGTTCTGGTAACTTCACAAGCTGCAAGGAAAAGAACCTTACCTCCTCCAAGGGCACTAGCATTTTTCCGGGCTTGCAGGGACCGGCCACCAGATGACACTCTTACCCCTAAGAACTAGTTAACACCGCAGCAGGTCCGTGAAATTACTCCATAGAAAAAGGGGATGAAGTAGCGTCCTGCATGCAGGGGAGAGATGGGTGCCTGAGCATCTTTGGAAGTCTGGTGCCCACTCCCTTGACCACTGGTACTGAGCATGGACTGTCATCTTGTAACTTTTGTCATTTTGTAATGTTTAAGATTTAGTAACTTATCTGTAGCAGTTCACTACAGGTAAACTGCAGTCATTGCTGTGTTTTATATACTTGGGTTTATCTGCAGGTGAACCTGAACCAAAAGATAGCAAATGAGACAACGTTCCAACAAGTGCTAAGAATTGCAAATTGATCCCCTTCTTCCAGTTTATTCCTCCAAAGTCAATTCCGATGATTCAGACATGAAATTAAGATACAGAGTTTGTTTTGCAAGTAGTGGTACAATACCACAATTTTTCAAGCCTAAAATGCTGCCATCATCACTTTGATCTGCTGAAGATATGACTGTGGTGAAAAGTTATTCTTCTGTCAAAGTTTCTCTTTATTTTTTTTCCTATTCTTCCACAGTGAACAGTGTGCTTCCTCTGTTTCCTGGAGCAAACTGACACTCTTCCCCCGTTAACCTTTGCTATGAAAGAGCCAAACAGTCTCAGCCTTCTCCTTTCTAACACACTCCATTCTCCACTGGGCTTCATCCTGCCCAGACTCAAATGTCTTCAGAGATGCATGACAACTTACAGCTTTTTTTTTTTTTTTTTTTCCTGGATTTCAGGTGGCCCCTGAGACAAAAGCAGTCATGAAGTGGTTGAGGTCTATCCCATTTGTGCTCTCTGCCAGTCTCCATGGGGGTGAGCTGGTTGTGACCTACCCTTATGACTATTCAAGGCATCCTATGGAAGAAAAAATGTTTTCCCCTACACCTGATGAAAAGGTAATATTGCTTTTGCAGGGTGAGCATATTGATATGGTTTCCACCTGTGGAACTATGGAAACTGTTTCTTTCAGCAAGCAACAAATTTTGATTTCTCTCTGTTGTATACGCATGTGTATATGTGTGCATGTATGTATTAAATATCTAACAAATCACACATTTATGTATATAATGCATGTATATATTCATATCTGTAATATTATTTATACACTTGTTTAATGTGCTTTAAAATATGGGATCATTTACACATTATCAGCTTGATCTGTAAAGATTTACCCATATTTTGTGAGGCCAAACACAGGTTAGGAAAATCCAGGCTTTTACTGTTTAAAGAATTCAGGCTGTGATATTTTTACCACTTATTTCCAGAAGAAAAGGAACAAGCCTGACCAGCAGTATTATTTTCTGTTGAAATCTGTAGGAACAACAAAAAAAATGCTGGTTACCATATGGTGGCAGCCTTGTAACATTTATTCCAAATCAGATGAACATGAATGGGTTTTCCTTCTCATCCCTGCAAATTTCCCCATTTGGGACTCACTGTAAATCTTCTGTGAAATTTTTTGCCATCTTTGCTGTTTTCCTTTAGTTTCCTCAATCTAGTATTCATTGCTGACATGCCCACTAGGAGAATGGCTAGTTTTTCAGTCTTCTACTGTATGTTAAAAATGTCCCTGGCCTCTTAAGAGTGATTCTTTATAGAATGAACATCAGTTGAAAATAGTAAGAAGTTATCTTTGACTTCAAGTATCTGTTATCTTTGAGAATATCTCTGGGCTGATTTCTTCTAAAGTAACAGTTCTCACTAGCACATATTAAATAATTAAATATTTATGACTACTAAACATTTTCTATATCAGTCCATTTTTTTCTAAGCTGTATGATAGCTACTGACTATGTGTGTATGACAATGATTTAGCAGTAAAATAAACCAGGCACTGCACAATAAAAAGCCCATTTAAGAAATATCTGGTAGGTGGTAATAAAAGCTACGGAAGCTTTTGCTGGGGACTAGTGCACATCACAAACCTGGGTGCTGCCACCTCCATGTGCCCCTTATGGTGTATGTGCGGTAGTACGAGGATCCTCTTGGCACCTGCTCCAAGACACTGTGTATTTCAGGCCTCTTTAGCCTGCATCACAGCCTAAGCTGGTACCTGCTGAGACCAAGGAGTCTCAAGGTTGATCCATGTCCTTATACTCACATTCTTGCATCTGGTTCAGTCCTTTCAGAAATTTCCTATATTTTTACTTTTGAGGAGATGGATGTTTTTAGCAGGCTCTTGTTGCCTTGTGTTACACAAGAAGCTGCACAGATGCCTCTGCCCAGCAGAGCAGAAAGGTGCACATCAAGTCGTGTTTACTCCCTTTGGTGAATGGAACCACTCCCTTACCTTCCCCTAAAAATCCCGTGACAATCAATGGGATAAAAGTGCTGGCCAAGGTAATAGCACTGACCTCATTTTACCACGTGAAGCATCACAATTCCAAAGTCACAAGAATTCCTCTGTGTTTTCCCCCTTTTTGTTCCACTGTATTACACCTAAATGTCTAAGGTTTTTTGAGGTCCAAAGTCATACATTAGCTGCTAAGTGATAATAAATCTATTACTATTTGATTACACTTTAAGTCTTTTTTTTTTTAAAGTTTAATTTTTTTTTTACATGAAGTTCACTTGATGTTGTATTTTTCTCTTTATCTTCTCACTGCCACCCATGTTTATTCACTTGCACTAGTAGTCAGGCAAAACCCTAAAGCCTTCTGCCTCCTGCTGTGAAACAAGAGAAGAAAGACTTGGTCACTGGAAATAAAACATCTGCAGATGTCTTTGGGAAAGGTGATGAACATACTCTTAAGTCACATAGGCACCTTATAAACTTCTAGCAAATATCTTCCATAGAAATTTCAGAACTGGGGCTCAAATTCCTGTAGAAATTAAAGCTATCACACCCGGCCCCAAACTATTGTCAGTAAAAGTTCTCCGTGAGATATTTACATAACATCCATTTCTTTCCAGAAGAACTTTGAAGGAGACTTAATTATCTGGTGTGAGCAATACTTAAAACCATAGAAACTGAAAGGAGATGAAAAAATATTTTATCAGTCAGGATTCTTAGTGTCTGGTTATCAGAGTATTTGGATAAATTGTCTTTACACTTACGTAACACTCTCTTGCCACTTTTCCTTAGTCACCTACCTGATTCCATGATTGTCTCAGCTTTGTGATTATAAAAAAACATTTGTAAATATTAGATCAAAGTTGTGTGCTTGGTCATTTTTGTCAAAGATCATCAAGCATAGAGTTTTAGGATCACTTCTAAAAATTGTATTTTAGCCATCCGGCTTCTTGCACACATTGTCTTAAGCAATATGCAATGAAACTCATGACGCTGAGTAATAGGATGTAGTAACATCTGATAATTGCGGTCATTTCAGTGTTAAAATCTGAAATTATAGCTTTTGTAGATGAGGTTCAAATAAACAAAAAGGGAGGTGGGGATTTCTGTACAAAGTTGAAATACATATTGGAGGAAAAATGACAGGAACCCGATTCATAGAAATGTTTTCTGCAGATCAGTGCTGTTTCTTCTCTCTTCACTACATGTACCTGTCACGTTTACTTTCTGGATGGTGACTCCTCTGCTCTTTATCAGTATCAATACTCTTAGGAAATCAGTGGTGACGTTCTCCATCACCACTTCCTATCCTATGCTCTTGAGGAATAGTTTTTTCACCAAAAAGAAGCAACTGCCATTGGGATCAAACTGGCAGGTTGTCCTGCATAAGTGGTAAGTGCAAAGCAAAATGACACTGTCTATTTTAAACAGCAGCAGCCAATGTAAAGATCTGGTTGGGCTGAGGCTGGTGTAGGTATTTTTGAATGGGTAAAAGAAGCAAGAGCTAAAACATAGAAGGTAGAGGTAATTTTAGCTTTAAAACCTGGAAGTTGAAGTACAATCAAACAAACACTCTGCTCTTGCCCCAGATGATAAGTTGAAGCCAAGTATCACAAAATCTGCTGGTACTTAATATTGTTTCTTTCAAAATATATTTGATTGCAGGGAAGGACCTTGGAGAAGAAGTCAAGTGAAAACTTCCCATCACGGGAAGATGCACCGAGGTTCAGTCCCTCCATCAGCCTTGCGGATGCAGCATGGATCATTGTCTGGGCTCACAACAGCAATAGTTACTAGTAGCAGTGACATTCTTTACAGTTTGTAACAGCAAATGTATTTCAAACCCTTTTGTTACAGATGTTTAAAATGCTGGCTAAAGCTTATGCAGATGCACATCCAGTCATCTCAGACCGATCTGAACTTCGTTGCGGTGGAAATTTTGTAAAACGTGGGGGTATTATAAATGGTGCTGAGTGGTACAGCTTCACTGGAGGTAAAACCACTTTACCATCATATCAAGTGAGGTAAAACCTCTATATGACCTTTATGAGACACCAGAGCTTGAAAGAAATAATTTTATTCATTTCAATCTGCTTTAGGTCAGGCCCCTGAAAAACTTAACTTGTAAGGGATTTAAGAAGCAAAATGTATGTTGGCAATATTTATATTCAGATACTATGGGTTGTATTCAGCCTCAATCTGACTTGACATAAGTTAACAAGTTATGCAAGGGTCAAATTTGTTATTGCGTATAATATTATTCTGGTTTTCAAATCTGAAATGTAGAAATAAATATATAATTCTGTGCTCTCATTCATGAATTTGAATCCATCTTGCAGATTATGCAAGTGCTGCTTTTTCAGTCTATTTAAATAAACTGTTTTTCAGGAAAAGCTACAACAGAGACAAACTCCCATTCATTTGTGCTTAGGTTGTTAATCTGATTTCCCAAAAAATAGTATTTATTTTTCTTCAGGATTTGTGAAATACTGGCGTAGATCAAATATCAGTTTTCATAAATTTTCAGCAGTGCCTCAGTTGTGTTTTCAAATAGGAGTCAGCTGGATCCCCAAATAATTGTGTTGAAACTAGGCATTTAGAAAGCTTTGGGGCATGAGTAAGAATTAGGTTTAAACATCTTCAGCTTACATTCTTCTGAAAATTATATCCAGTGTCTTTTGTACAGAAACACTTTTGAACATACTAATGGCAAAAGGTCATCTCTTTGCTGATGACCTTTCGCAATCACCTCTGATACAGCTGATTATCCAATTACCATGATTAACCAATCCTTATCTCTCTATCACTACTTCTTGGTCAGGTGAATAACAATTTCAAATAATGTTTTTCCGCCTGAAAGAAGTGTCATTGTCATTAGTTAATTCGTAGTTGAAACAAGTTGTAGAATTCTGAATTTTTGGATACTTTATTTATATATTGGCCATGCACACTTGTTACAATATCTTAATCCACATCCACAGGGACTGAATTCAGCTGACTGCAACAGCAAGGATCCAGTTAAGGTTTACATGGCTTGTTCATAATCTCTCCTTTTTCTTTTTAAACCTATAGGTATGGCAGATTTTAATTACCTTCACACAAATTGCTTTGAAGTTACCGTGGAGGTAGGATGTGAAAAGTTTCCTTTGGAGGAAGAACTGTTTACAATCTGGCATGAAAACAGAGATGCCCTTCTGAGTTATATGGAAATGGTATGGCTCTGCTTTTACAGACCTTTGTGTTTACAGTTTTTCATCTTCATTCTGTGTCAATATTCATTTCTTTGCTGTTTCCCTGGTTAGTTATTGAGATAGTACTGCCTCAGTCATCACATTCCATCAGGGGCCCCTCAATTTGTCTAGCAGGACACACAGTATTTTGCCTATACTGCAGGAAGGGTGGAGACTGAGGACTATAAAGGCCTTGAAAACAGTAACAAAAAGGGGGATTTGTCTGTAAATACTTTGTGCAACATTATAAATCAGCTGTCCAAATTGTAATGCTAAAGAAAACACATATATTCCTAAAAATATGAATCAACCATTCTCTTGAAGAATAAACTGACAAGATCTGCCTTCCAGAGAGCTTCCTGGAACTTTTTCCTTTCCATATTCCATTCTTGTGACCCAAACCCTATTGTACAACAGCAGGAGATTTAGATTCAGCTAAAATGAAGAGGTTCTAGGTATTCTGCTAGAAATGTAATTTCCACTATTTTTGAATTGATTTCTTTATGAAAGTGGTTGGAAAGACCTGAAGCCTGATCTTCTAAAGGAACAACTGTATGTCTTTTGAGTATTAAAACAAACCATTTAAAAGTCATTTTTAATAACAAGCTTAAGCTCAGCAAAAACAAATACCTCACTGACAATAAGTAAGTGAACACAGAAACAGAAGTTGCTCATCTTTCTCTCAGCCATTAGTAGATTAGCTATCTGTCATGCCTTATTTTGATAGAGTACCCAGTAATTTAAAATTGTTAGGAGTGTTTTTATGGTCTTTCTAAGCAACGTCTTTCTACTTGTGGTAAGTATCATCATTCAATAAAGTCTACAGTACAGACCACCAAACTCATTTCATTTTACAGCTGTCTGATGAAAATGAGTTTTAGTGAATCCAAATGGAGCTGGGTTAAATCCATATATATTGCAGTTGAAGTCTTCAAGATGTAAAGATTTTAATAGTGTGAGATATTGTAGAAGTCTGTGCTGGAAAAGCTTTTTGAGTAAATGCAGGACAGTAAGCAAAACAACTTTGTAGATAAGGATGACCGAATTAGTCCTGATAAGGATTAAGTCTGCCATAACCAATTCAAACTTTTTGTATTCTGATATATACCAGGCTGTTTGGTGTATGTACTTGGCTTAGCGCACAGAAGTAGAATTTGTATCATGAGAGATATTAAAGCATTCTCCCAAACTTATGTGGAACAGACTTGAGACAAAATGAAAAATAGTATGTTTACTAAAGCAAAATAAATCAGCATTGCTAAAGAAATTTCAGTTTTGTCATTTTTATCCCATTATGTTGTAATTGCAAAATTATTATTGAAGTTGGATGAGGTCATACTACCTTTGAGTATGTCTACACTGTAAATTAAATTTGGCTCTGAGATGACTCTTCTGACCAGATTTACCCACTATCCATATGATAAATCCTCAAGTCCATGATGAAAAGCAAATTGCAGTGCTTCTTCATATTTGTTCTTTAGAGGCAGTTTTCATGTCCTTACACTGAGTTGTTCCTAAACCCTCCAGTGAATAGCTCTGCTCAGTATGGAACAGGTGTTTAACAAGAGCAGTGACAACACAGCCTCACCTTAAATAAAAAACTTTTTTTTTTCCAGCTTCATACTAAAAGTTGGGAAAAAGACTGTAAAGTTGGATATTTTAATATTTATTTTTAAACATCTCTATATTCCAACAAAAAAGCAAATATATTTTTTCCATTGTTTTGATGGTTTGTTCTTTTTTTCTATTCTTCTTTTGTGACCAAAGATAATAGGGAAGGAAAAATGAAAGGAAGAGAAAGAAGGAGGAGGGAAGTGAAGAAAAAACAGCTCGAATTGATCATAGCAGTTCAGGGGAAAAATCAAAATGGAATTACTTTTCATTTAAAAAGGTCATATAGAGTTTCCTTAAGAGGTTTGGTTTCAATACTTGGATTTTTTCCTGTTTTGCTTTACTGAACTTCAAATACAGTGAGCTGTTTATGCACCTTCTTCTATGACAGAATGCACATAGCTCTTTAGTTTGTCACCAAACATGTTTCTCATCAACTCAAGCAGATCGGTTCTATGCTTGTAGAGGAGGGAAAAAGGATATTATACACACTGCTATCATGACATTCTGACATGTAGTGGAGTGTAGGCAGCAGTGTGATGACGAGTCCCAAGTAGCTAAAGTGATGCCTTCTCATTGTCTATAAGGCATCAAATTGTTTTTTAAAGCGTTAACTTCTCACTTCTTTGTGGTTCTGGGTCTAGGGCATACATTCAGAAAGTGTCTTTCAATACTGTGGTCAGAACATGAAGTACCAGTGATCTGTGCAGAGAAGGATCTCTCAATACAGAGACACACACCTAGCCCAAAAAAGCTGTTGTTCAGTTATCCCTTTCCTTCAGCTCTGTTGGAGCTCCCAAAATAGAGGATGTGATCTGAAAAGCATTAGAACCCAAGAACTTCTATAATGTTGAATATCTTGAAAGTTCTTTCCTCTCTAACAGGGATTTCCTTGTAAAAGATGAGAAGGTGGTACTGTAATAAATGACTCCCATCTAACTATGCTTTGCTTTGCCAGGTTCATCGTGGGATAAAAGGAATTGTGTCTGATAAGTTTGGCAACCCAATAAAAAATGCTCATATTTCAGTCAGGGGCATCAGGCATGATGTCACCACAGGTAATATTTTTAGTTTGAGCTTTTTGCTGGTGCAAGGTGAAAGCACTGAATGCTCAACCTGCAAAAGTCTTGTCATGTTTGATAGAAAAGGCACCTTAATGGAGAACTGAAGGCTCAGCTGTGGGTTTGTTGCTGGAATAACAAGAGAGAAGACACTTCTGGCTGTTGAGTCCGTTGTGTCTCTAGGATGACATAGTCCTTGACATCAAAACTTCCACCTGGAACTATCTAATAGATTAAGCTAGTTGAAATACTGTGATCGTAAGATGCAGACAATGGAGTAGGATTGACACTGACTTCAAAAACTGGAATAACTGCAGCGATTGAAGGGCCCACAACCTTTTTTGTTCATGTGGAAAAGCATAAATATATACAGTTCTTGGACAATAGTTTTATCAAATGCAAAAAGCTAGAATGTTGAGTTATGTTCACTTTATACCTGTTTCTAGCTGGTAAACATGTACTGAGGCACATGCAGCTGTTAATTTTCACAGTCATAAAGTTCTGAGCTTTTAGGCTCTCACTTAAATCAATGCTCTCATTTTGTTATTGATTTCAGTGAGAACAGGGTAGGCCATAGGAGTGCAAAACAGACTACATGAATGGTAACATTTTGCTCTAATGATAGTTGTTGAATCAATTCGCAAAGCCAGAATGGTTTATAGCATAGTGGATGCTCTCCAGCTTTCATAAAAACTAACATTAGAGGGGATACAATAGTGGAGATGATGCAGATTCTTGAGGCTGATGGGAGACTCTGACATGAATTAGGGTCTTTTTCAAACTTCTTCCCAGACAATGGTTTTCCATTGGCAGTGAACCTTTAGAGAATTAAGAATTAAATAAAAAATGTGTTTACATTGAAAGAAAAAGGAGTATTTGTTCTTGAGTTAGGCGGGGTTAAGAATGTCATATGATTAAAAAGTCTTTAAATTTCAATGTTCCAAAAGACTGAGAAATTCTATAAGAAAATAGCATTAATGTAACATTAACTGAGCTAAAAAGCTTTCCATTCAAAATAAAGGAAATATAAAATGTAGAATAAATATTCTGTTTTAAAACTCCTGCTTTTGCCTTCAGGCTCTAACCTTCAGCTGGAGGAAATTTACACCCGTTTTACACTAATGGCAATTTATACCAGCTGCAGCTCTGACTCCATAATCTTATGTGCTATAATGTCTGCAAAGTAATTGAATGTAATATAATAAAACCAGGGATTTCTTAGCTCCTTAGACATGCTATTTATACATATTGCATCCTGGACTCTGCTTTCACTTTCTTAAGTTTCACATAGCTTTAAATTCATTTGATTTCTTTGGAGTTATTCCTTGTACCCCTGGGAAAGCAGTATGAAGGAAAGCTTCCCTTCCTGGGATACTGGCACAGCAGTTACTGACATTTTGTATGAGAATCTTACTCCATTATCTCCCAAAGGCCAGATTTTCACAGGCGGAGTCTCTTTTTGTCACTCAAGTGTTTGCATCTGAGCTTCATCCAAAGTCGGAGCTACCCTGACTTTCAGATCCTTTGCAAACCTGCCTATTAAATGCTTGGACGTGCATGTTTGTGTTAGTATGTAACTATAACGGATACAAGACTGAAAACTAAGCTCGGTATTGTTGTACCTTTTCCTTTCCTAAGCTGCTGATGGAGACTACTGGCGACTCCTGCCTCCAGGGACCTACATGATCAGCGCCCAAGCAGCAGGATACAGTCGGGTGATGAAGAAGGTCACTCTTCCTGCCAAGATGAAACGGGCTGGGCGAGTTGACTTTGTATTGCGACCTGTTGAGGCTTGGCCCAACAAGCTCCTCCGCCGGTCAATGGAAGACACGTACGACACATATGACCCACTGGAACTTTATGACCCTCATGCCCAACATGGGCAACCTGAGGCTCGAGGTGGGTCACCACAGGGCAGGGAAAAGCCCTGGTGGTGGTCTTACTTCAGCTCTCTAGATCTGCAGAAACCTCTGTGGCTGCTCAAACAGCGCTGAAGGGCATCACAGAGCTCTGCTCACCTCGCTTTGCTGCCCTTTCACCTGAGTCCAGACTCCCTCCCTGCTCTTGGCAATATTTAAATCTGTTTCATTTGAAAATACAACCAAGCGTGCTTACTTCTCTCATTTTCTCTTCACACACAACTGAGTATGTTCAAGTATTTTTATATATTAAAAACAATGGTGCACACCCGTTCAAAGCCAGTTTTTGTGCAGTCTTTTTCTTGGTAATGCTCTGTACTTCTGCCCATGTAGTAAATAATCACATTCATTATTTATTAGGTTCTAAGTACCTGCAGAAAAATATTCCTGATCCTTTCATGCATTTTTGTACATTTTAACACATTAATGACTATATACTAAAAACAACTTCCAGAAACATTCAGAAAACTCTTTTCTTTCCTCTTTTTACATTATTTTAGCATATTAAGTTCAGTTCATTAACTCTGCTAACACAGTTCACGATTATATGTTTTTTAAATCCACTATGTGATATTAGCATTGATATTGGACAGAAAAAGAAGATCATTAGGAATTAGGAATTTGGAAATAAATCTATATCTGAATAAGGAACAAGTTCAGTAGGATGGGCTACTCATAGCAGGTCAGTATCAATAATAATATATTTTCCCAGGTAAATTTTCAGAAGTTATCCTTTGAAAACATACATATTAAAAGTGTTAAAATTTTATAGACTTCCTCCTTTGAAATCTCTTGCACCATAAGTAGACACATCAGATCAAGAAAAATGTTTGGAAAGTAAAATCTGTTCCAAGGAGCTTGCATATCCAATCTTTATGATGTTCAAATGTTAGTATAATTTGAACAGTCTTTAATCTGTCAAGCAAATAGATTTTTAATCTATTTCAGAAAAATATTAAAAAATACATTTACTGCTGGAAATACATCCTATGACATAGAAAGATACATTAGATAATTTGTGAGGAATTTAGATGTAAAATGCAATATATTACACTAAGGCTGTTAACATCATGCACTGTTTTGAGTCTACATGCTTGTTAATGAAACTTGTAGACATTGAAGAAATCACTAACTTCTTTCCAAGATAGTTGGGTAAACAGGTCAATAGTGGTCTTGCAAGATGCTGTCCTCTCTCAGACAGCAGATATAATGGTTTTTTTTAGGGTGATTCCAAAAAATATCCTTAATTTTGGTGAAACATGTAGGCCCACACTTCCTTTTGACTTGAACAGGTAAATGAAATCTATATGCTGACAGTATTTCCTCATTTAAATGACACTGTGCATGAACAGGGTGATTGTTTGGAGCTGATGTACTTACTGCGGGAGCTGCTGGATTAGATCTTTGGATTGCCCTTTGATTTCTAAAAACTTTTCTGCTTATCTTAGATTAAGAAGCCCACATTGCATGAATCCTACAGTCCATGAGCACATATCTCATACTATAATTGCCTAAGACCCAAGAGATGAATGATCTTAACTCTGCAACCAGATGCTGCGTGTGCTTAAGTACTTTATTCTCAGTTGTAATCTGATTGAAGTTAGGAGTCTGTTATTCATGTGTTTCAATGTCTGCAAGACTGGAGACTATGTAAAAATGAAAGAAAACAATTTCATAGCATTAACAAAAAGTAATTATATGGGGGCAAAATGTACTGCATGCACATGGTTAAGTGCTCCTTGTCCAGGCTTGCCAAGTTAAAGCAACTCTGAATCCTAAATATGCCAAAGATAAGCGAGCAGAGATACACCTACAAACTCTATTTACAGTAATAGGTATTACTACTGTTTTCTGTAGTCATTTTTTTCAAAGACATCATTCTGTGAAACCAGTGGTAAAGCTTAACAAAATCAGAACAATATGCCAAATTATTGGCTATTAGCTGCTCTTTTTATGCACATATCTAGCACACTTAAAAAGATGCTTTCTATAAGAGTTTCCTAGATTCTCACAGTAGTCACAGTAAAATTGATGTACAGAAAATCTACTTCTTTCCTGAAGTCCCAAGTTGAAATAGCAAATGACAGTCAAGACTTGGGAAAGATGACTTTCTGAGAAGATTGTAAAGATGTTTCATGTTTGAGAGAGTTTCAAAAACTAGTATTCTGTACTACTGTACCACTAATGTGAAACTGGTGTGGTAGAGCAAGAGTCTTCTGTCTGTCGCTACATCATCCACAAAAGAGGTCTCCAGCAGAGGCAAACTTAAGATCAGGCTTCTGCTAGTTCACATGCAACAGTCTGTGTAGATGGCATGTGTTAAAGTGCATTGAAGCAACTCTGAGGCTCTTGAGAAAAGGTAAGCCTCAGTCTTCTGGAACTACCATTTTTTTCATAAGGTAAAATCTTTAGCTTTCAATTCCTATGAGGTGGAAAACACTGCCAGAATTCCCTATGCGGCTCTCAATAATGCATTTGAGTTTAGAATTGATTCAGGACATTGTTGTTTGTGAGGGAAGGGAAGGGAAGAGAAGGGAAGGGAAGGGAAGGGAAGGGAAGGGAAGGGAA
>WUAM01000321.1:313585-340735 GCA_024336885.1 Actenoides hombroni | reverse complement strand
GCAGACCATTCCAATGTTTGATAACCCTTTCAGTGAAGAAATGTTTCCTAATATCCAGCCTAAACCTCCCCTGGTGCAGCTTGTAGCCATTCCCTCCGGTCCTGTCACATGTCACCAGGGACAAGAGGCTGTCCCTCTCCTCACTCCAACCTTCTTTCAGGGAGTTGTAGAGAGCTATAAAGTCTCCCCTCAGCCTCCTCCAGACTATATGATAACTTTTAGTCTTATATTTCTTTAGGGACATGTCTTGGGGTGGAATAAAGGTCAAGAACTCTTCCACTTTTCTCCTGTTGTTGATAGTATACATTCAGCTCCTGTTCCACTGCAACAGGGCAAAACTTGTGGCATGTCAAGAAGTGAGGAAGGAAAAAAAGCCTTGAAGAGCTCCACGTGGCTATGGTTAGACAATTTCCAGTGCCCACATGTTCTTGGCTTAAAGGTAACTTTGGTAACTTGTCACCACTCAATATAGTAGTGTGCAGTACAACTATACCATTAAATAAATCCTCCATCCTTAACAATGGCTGAGAATCTATTTGAATGGGGAAGTAAATGCAGAGATTTGAGGCTGGCATAATACAAGACGGCTTTCTTCTATTGAGTCCATGTCAGAGATGCAAAAGGGTGGTTCAGGCATGCTTCTGGCAGTTTGTTTTATAAAAATAAATGTTGTGGTTAAGTGGGTGGGAAATACAATGAGGAGCTGAGGACCAAATGGGAAATGTCTCCTTGTTGAGGAATGCTTTTGAAATCTTGATTTTTCTATATATATAAAGTCAACTTTGTAGTATGCAGAGAGACCACACCACCCTTTGGGGCATATAGGACTAGTCATTATAAAGACTCAGAAGTATTTGCTAAGATGCCCTAATAATTGAATGAAGTAGCTAAGCTGTCTTATCTTGCCAGAGAATAAATTGCTTTCTTATGCCAATTACAGAAACAATGCTGAACATTATTTTTTTCATCTTACCATTTAAATTCAAAATCTTCCATCCTTCATCACCTTCTGTAATTCATTCCTCTGTAGACAATTCCACACAGCTAAACTCTGGAATAATAAAAATACTGTACTCATTTCCCTAGAGCTTTTCAAGTGTCTGACTGGCTACATCAACAGTAATGTTTTGCTGGCAGGACAAGGAATTCTCTCAGGTCTTACTTCCTTAGACAATAGTGGAGAGATTGGGATATCTACAACAGCTTCAGGTTATAGGATATATTGTCCAAGCAAAGGCTGTCAAATGTGAATACTCTTGACTTACTAGAAATGTCAGTAGGAATAAGCCAGCAGAACTTCTGCTCAGAAGCTTTTTGGTGAAAAAGGTCCTTTCAGAAGCAACTGTATCCCACCATGATTACTCAATTACCACTGATCTGCCTTGTCTTTTAAAGTGGAGCATGATTCAAGGGAGATTTCCTTTAAAATTGTCATCTTCTTTAATGACTGAAAAATGACTCCCAGATCAGCATGAGCAAAGCAAATATTCTGATAGCAGCAGAAAGTTATAACAAGCCAGAGGAGCAGTGGTGGGCACACGTAACTGTGAGCACAGGAAACAAGGATGTCTGGTGTCCTATTGATTTTTATCTTAAGGTAGAGTTCCCAAGGAGATACCTCATGTCCAAGCAGGGCTAAACTCACTGTAAATTCATCTATATGGGAGCCTTAGCAGGATTTCTTTTGAGATCTTTCTTCCTCTCTCAAATTTTGATTGAAATTGACCAAAAGTCAGTGGAGAGTAGAGATGAGCACACATGCACACATACACCCACACACAAGTCTATCAATGTCTTTTCCTGCAGAAACCAGCCTAATACTTGCAAATGTTAAATACATCTGCCCCAGGACATTGGGGTGAACTGCTGATCCCTCCTGGGTGCAAGGGAAGTGCTCAGTTGCTAGGAATCTAATACCCGTCTAGAAGTGCTGAATCCATATACTTTAAACTGCCTTTCCAGTGGTATAAATAAAAAACCAGAATAAGCTCCTTCACTTTGCAAGTAGTGATAAATGTAATAGAAGCCACTTAATTAGTCTATCATAAATTGCATGCCCAATTAATTGTGATGATTGCCTAGAGGGCAAAACCCAACTCAAAGTTTGATGACTCCAGAGAACAGACTAATGGCACACTTTAGTGAGCCTTTGAGAGTCTCCTTCCATGGCCTCCCTACAGTCATCAATACCTGAATCACAACAGTCAACTGCCACGGATGTGTTTGCTTGCACTAACTTTGGCCCAATTTGACCTTTTCTGCATTTTATGCTGGTTAAATGAATCAATATGATCTTAATACAGTGTTTCCTTTTGTGCCTCCAGTAGCAATACGTGGTTACACGATGGACTTAAAATGCAATTAATGAAATATTAAATGAGTGCAGTAGGCTTCCTTATCCCTCAGAGTTGCAGGTGGGAATTGGGAGGAAACACATTAAAGGTAAAGGAGTTACCTGAATGTAAAATCAGTGTAGATCTGAAAGCTGGGCTTCATAAATTTATGTACAGAACCTGTGAAGCATGACCATTGCGAGCAGGGTTGTACCAGTTTGAGCAAAAAGGTAGTTTTAAAATCATTTTGCTAAACCAGTGACAAAAACCATGCAGACATTGCTCTTTCAGTTTTAAAATGGTAAATGACTTCACAGGGCAGAGTCAGGTCCCAAATGTGCCATCTGCCTGTTTGCGGTTTGTTTACTTTATACATGATTGAATTTACTGCTCATATTGGTTCCTTTTACATAATGATGTTATGATAACCACGTAATTAATGTTTTTAGTGTTTGGCAGATAAATGAGATGCAAAAAGAGAGAGAGAAATATCTGATGCTTAAGTATAAATTCTTCTTAAGTATTCGGTAAGAGACAAGTCTGACTCTATGACATTTAACTATAATTTAACATATATACAGTGATAATAAGGTGTCTCATGACCATTCCTGTGGTGGTCCTGTGGTGTTTTTGAGTGAGTGAAACAAACCCTTTTGTCTATTTTTGTCCTCAAGCTTTTTTTTCCCTCCCAGATACTAATTTCTAAAATGTTACAAAATTTCAGCAGAAGGAAGATATAAAGTGACTCATGGTTAAGATAGGCAAAAATATTCTATTCGGGGAGCAGTTGAAGGATCTTCTGGAAATCCCATGAAAAGTATTTGTGAAAATCTTTCCTTTTTTTTTTCACACCTTCTGCTCCTGCAAGCATCTGAATGCTTATACTCTTGCCTCTTCTTACACAAAACTGGAGCTTATACTCTTGCCCCTTCTTATTTGGAAAGTTAACCTTTCTGCAAATGTAACCAGAGTTTGAGCAGAAACATATGGAGAAAATACGTGTTGTTCTAGTTCCATGAAAAATTATGAAGTGAAGGTGAAGAATGTGAGCTTAGTGGGGTAAGAGGAGGTCAATGAGAAATTTGTCCCTGTTTCAGATATTTTCCCATCATAGGCTAAATTGGGCAACGTTCCTCCCAGGTCAGGATCATAGAAATGTGTTTCCAGTGATTTAACTATAGCGTTTCTCAGAATGGATTTCTGTTGGGAATTCTCATACTTCTTAGAGGTGTTTTAAATTGCAAATGTTCAGATAAAGAACTCCATACATTTGCAAAAAACAAGTTCTACTGACTTCTGTAGCAATGCACAAAGCTGATGTCTGCTATTAAGAAAGTGCTTTACAGGAATAATTTTGAAGTGGAGTTACACATTATTAATAGAGACAGATCTGATGGTGAAGCAAACTGCATTTGGCAGCATGAACATTTACTAAAAATGTCATTAAATAATTTAGCCTGCATGCTACCAAGTATTTTGTAACTCCCTCCACTGACTTCTTGGCCTCTCTTTTTCTTTCATGTCTGGTAAGTAGCTTGAGGTGGTTGATGAACATTAGAACTGAGGAAGTCTGGCTTCTTGCTGCTGTTTGTCTAAAGGTTTGCTGGCTTTGACACCTAAGAAGAAGGAAGCTCTACCTCAGCCCATGTCTCGTTTTGTGCCTTTAGAACTTTCCTAAGGCTTTTCTTTCATGTGGGTTTTACGGCGTCAAAAAAGTAGTGCTTTTACTGTACTATTTCCTTGATGGAGGTAGATTTACAAGTTTTTTTTCTAACAATGAGTGCCTATTTCCACAATTTAGAAAATCTGACATCTTTTCCAACCTACCCTTGAAAAATTTATATTCATACAAGTTGATAAATTTTTCTAACATTTTCCAATAAATTATGAAGAAAAATGGACAATACAGTAGTCTTCAATATTCATTTATAAAGACACCATGGGACTCATTTCATAGAAACTCCACCTTAAAGAAAGAAAAGCCATGTGGGATGTATTTCATCAAACACTACATTCAGTGTCATCTTTGGGAAAAAAAATGTAGCTTACTGCTTACCAGGTGACATCTCTATTTGAAATGCTGGTGCAGTGAAATTAAATGGTTATGATTGGAAGAAAATGCAATCTCAAAGACTGAGTTAATGGGACACAATGTTACCACCCAGGTTATCTGTGGGACAGGCTGGACAGACTAGCAATAGCCCTGCCCATCTTTTTTTTTTAAGTAGGAAAGGTGATCCTGTTGTTCTTTTGAAATTTACTGATATCACAAAACAACATAAGCACCTAGCATTTCTGCTGCCATACTATAATCAACAGGTAAAAATAAATAACCACATAGAGCTGGAATCAGAAAATGAGGATTTCAAATGAGAGGAAGATTCACCTTCAGCACATAAAATCTAAGCAAATGCAAGGTTGCCTGAAAAAAATTTTCCACTGGATATAATTTTTTTCCATTGGATATTGGAGATCTTCCCTTTTACAAGGAGTCACATGGAAAAGACAAGGGGTAATGGGTACAAGTTACTTCTGGGGAGATTCCGATTGGACTCCAGAAGAAAATTTTTCACCATAAGAACAATTAGACATTGGAACATTGGAATAATCTCCCAAGGGAAGTGGTGAATTTCCCTACATTGGACAGTGGTAAGACTTAGCTTGACAAGGTGCTGAGCCATCTCATTTAAACATTATTTATTTTTTTTTTAACCTTGAAGGGTTGGACTACATGATCCTTGAGGTCCCTTCCAACCTGGTATTCTATGATTCTGTGATTTTATAAACATGGATTTCTTCAGTTAGGACTGTGAGCTCGCATTTGTGATCTGTAGCTATTATGACCTTGTTACCCAAAGGCAACAAAGTTTTAATCATGGGCTTTCCCAGCTCCTTAGGGAGTGCTGAAAGCATGAGTTATTTCTTTCATCAGCTGTCCAGCTTTCCCAGACAGATGAAATGCCTCCCCTTCCTTAGGGCTTACAAGCAGACCTTTCCCTAAAGGTAGGTCCCTCTTTTTTTCAGTCTTACTGGGATTTGGTGTTGGCCTCATCTCAATCCTCTGAGGACCTGGCTGGGCCCACCACCTTGGAGGCTACCCTGTCCTTGGGGAGGCTTCATAGGTACATGATGGAGTGGATGAAACCTATGTCTGACAGTCTTCTGAACAGGAGTTAAGTTGGTTCTAGTTTTCACCAAAATACTTAAATATTTGTTATGCCAGAGGGAGGAAGAAGGAACATGGCAGTGCTCAAGTAAGGGGAGTCCAGGTAGGATAAGCTCCAGGGGCTGTGCACCTTTACTGTGGAATCCTACTTACTGGTAGGTGTTTGCTGGGAAGACCTACACCCACACTTCGTAGAGTTCAAGCTGATGTTATCCATCTTCCAAGCAGGTCAGCCAGATCCCCACCCTGAGGTACTTTGGGGGTTCTGGAGGAGCAGAACTTCTGGGGCATTAGGTGTGTTGACAGAATGTGAATGTTTCCAGTGGCAGATGAAAAGAAGGTGGTGTTTTTGAAGAGTGAAATTTGAGTAAACACACTCCAACCCTACAGTCTATTCAGGAGTTTAAATCCCTGTGTGGATATTGGCCTATATAAAAAGCCGCTGGACTGTGCTTTTACATAAGATCCTGAGTGACTTTGTAAGCCTTCAGCAGCTTCCAAATCCTTCTACTTTAAACAACAGTGCTCTTTGTACTGAAAATTTAGTATATAAAGCCATATCATAGACTTTGGTTTGAATATACTAAGAAAAATTCCATGTAATGGTATCTTAATGCCTAGATAAATGTAAAATTAATATACTGAAGTTCTCTAGCAGCAGTAAGAGTAAAAGCAGCACAATTTTTTAATGTTTTGTTGGGATTTTTTTAATAGCAAGCTCTGTTTCTGAGACAGGCAGAAGAAAATCTTCTCAAGCTGTAAGCTCAACGTCCCTGGAGTGAATAGGGTTCAATGTAGCATGGATAATTTGTTTGCTTTGCAATTATTTTCCGTCAGTGGAGACAAATTGATTTGTACAATAAAATTGACGGTCACTGCAAGGCAGCTGGCTTTCTAAACTGTAAAAGAATTTGACTAGGTTAAGTGAGTACCAAATTTTTGGAGTAGGAGAATGTTCTTTCATACTGGTAAAATTTGCAACAATTTTAGGGCTTGCCAGTGATTGCTATGTGAAATTCAGAATTAGAGAGTGCCAGAATGGTTATTTTTAAAACCACCATGAGCAGGACCATTGCCAGTTTATTAGTGGCCTGCTTTGAAAATTATATCCACCAAAACAGAAATCAAAATTCAGGAAAAGAAAATGATAGTAGAGCAGAGGAATACGTAGGAAGGAAATAGCAATAACTGCCTCCAAACTGTCTTCTTAATTATTAAAGGAAATTAGGTATTTAACATGAACCAGAATTGAGGATGCTGGGCAGCAACAAAGTTTCTGCCAGAAAAAAAGCATGTGCCAAAAGCTTTATTTGGAAAATATGAGCATGATCAGCCAGTGAGGTGCATTTCCAGAAAATGTTGGTAGCAGAAGCAGAGGCAAAATGAACATTTTGTGCTGTGACTAGAATGTTTGTCCAAATAAAAATATTTAAAGCCCATAGAAATATTTAAAACCCATAAAAATGAAACACCTATTGACATCTAGTGTTTTCCTTTTTTATTTAAAAAACAAATACTTGATTTGGCCTCTCAAAAGCCCTGGCAATACTTTATCGTGTATGCATGGTCAAACGCTAAGTGTGGTTAGGAGTGCCATAGTACCTGGTAGCTGCTTGGAATGAGGTTTTGGTTCCACTTTTCACAACACTGGGCTAATCAGGACATACTGTCATATTCAATCTAAAAGCAGAATGTAGCCCAGAAAAATGCTGGACCTAAAAGTTCAGTGAATTGCTCTGGTTAAACTTCATTTAGATGTTCTAAGTGTTAAACCTCATTGTAGACATCAGGATTAAATTAGTGATACTGTCAGTTTTGCAAAAGTCCAAGATAGCACTAAGTAAGGTAGAAGTTTGCTAAGACAGGCTAGTTTCTCTTTGCCCAAACTTAAGGGACCTGGGAAAAATTAATACTGTACAGTTCAAGCACATTTGACTGGGATTAATATGTAAGGTAAACAAAGCACTGCAAGCACCGATCAAAGTGCAGTTCTGGGGGCCAGTGGCATGATCTTTAGGTGTGAGAAAGAAAGTTTTGAGGAAGAAGGTCACATGTTTGAAGGTCCAGACAATCAGGCTTTGGCTTGACCTCTCAGCCTAACTGGGAGCAGCTCTCCCCAGCTACTCATGTGAGCAGGGTTCAGAGGTTACCAATTACTTAGGGAGGCTGAGAAAGTTGTATGGAGCTGCTCTCAGCTGCCATTTCACATTAGCATCACACCATTTGCAGGTAGGCCATTGCGGTTAATGCTTCACTGCCAGTCATTGATGTTCTTCAGCTTGCAATCGCCACAGCGAGCGACATAACAACTCCCTGTCCCGCCAAGAGGCTCTTCGTGTCTGCCCTACAGCACAACTGCTCCAGCACCACTTGCCAGCCCCACACATTTGTGCATCACATAGATGCTCCCCCACTATGTGGAGGTATTTTTAATTGCTTAACTGTTGGCCAGGTAATATTTTTCTTCCTTTTTTTTTCTATTTTTCTTCCTTTTTTTCTATTTTTCCCCCTTTTTCTTTTTCTCCCCCCCCTTTTTCTCTCCCCCTTTTTCTCCTCCCCCTTTTTTTTTTTCTTTTTTCCCTCTGAATATTTCAGAGACATCAATAGAAGTGAGTGAAGTGCTTTAATTGGTTGCAGATATTGAGATTATTAATTTCTAGCATTTTTTTTCTTACAAATCTTAATATATATGCCTGCACACACTTCATTACTAACAAATTAAGCAAGGGTGGCTTATAAACTTAAAATACTGAAAGTATACAAAAATATCTTCAATAACAGTCTTGTAAGTTATACTAAAGCTTATACTAAAGCTCTAAATTTAAAGAGTTTATATCATTTCCCAACTTTTGAAATTATCTCAGGGAGGATAGATTTTGTTAAATGAACTCCCTGCAGGACTTCTCATGCTTTCTTCTGAAGCTGCTCTTGTGGGTAGTGACAAACAGGATATTGAACTACCCAGGCCTCTGGTTTGATCCAGTATGGAAAGTCCTATTCTTTCCATTTCACAAATAGGATTTAGGGGTTTGTAGTTTTTTCTCTGTGGAAGTCACAAAATCAAGAATGATCACACTTCCCTAACACAAGACATATTTTTCATTCTAAAAATGAGCCAGTTTCCTTTCAGAAATAAGTCTGGTTTTAATTACACATCCTTTTACTTTCTCTGGAAAATGAGTACGTTTCTGTTTGGAAATATTCACATAAATGAAGACATTTTCTAGGAAACTAAGTGAGCCACTTTGAGTTTACAGTGAAAGGCAAACTAGCCCAGCCTTAGGTTGTGAATGTACTATTTCATATATAGTGCCATCATATGTATTTTTATTTACTTATTTATTTGTAAAATAAAAAACCTCCTAAAACACAACTGGTATTATTTTATTCATGATTTACACCTAACTTTCCTCTTCTCTTCTTCCTCTTCCCATTTAGTTCACCTCTAAGGTAAAAAGTGGTATCTGTTAAACAGTGTTACACAAAGGAAGTATGTAGTCCTCATAACTTCTTGTGTGTCATTTACTGCTACAAGCTTACTGAAAGCTTACATTTTCCATACAGCAAAGAGGCAAGAATAAGAACTAGTACTTTCAGTATCTGGACGATAGAATGGGAATATCCTGGTCACATGTCATGTTACAAAATGGCACAAATTTTGACATATTTGCAGAAACATTTGCTACATCCTAAGTTTTTTCAAAAACCAGTCTTCTTTGAGATTGACATCTTTTACCCAATAAAAAAAAGCTTTCCTTCTTATAGTCTTTTTTCTTCCTATAATTTTTAATTTACCATCCTTTTACATTGACCTTTCATTTACTACCATGCCTGAAAATTCAGTCATTCCTCATTTTCCAGCACATACTATTTGTATGGCTGCAAAAATTACAACTGCACATTTTGATATGATTATTAATAGTATAAGAGAGCTACTCCTTACAAACTTATCTCATTGGTATAGCCTGAGAATTACAGGAGAATTTCTAAGACTGGTGTGAAAAAATCCTGAAAATTAGAATAAAGTGAAAGAAATGAGTAGCCTACAGATGGCAGCTTGTAGACAAGGCTAAAGGCTTAGAGGCTGAACCTGTTCCCACTAAATGTAGCTGGAGTTTTCCCACTGGCATTAATGATGTTAGAGCAAATCCCAGGCTGGCAGTGACATTATTATAGAAGGACAAACTGCAAAACTTGCAAAGAGGCTTTTTACCATTAAATTAATAAAAGACACTGGTTTTCTTTGAAAACACTAAATATGAATTGAAATCCTCATACCATTATGGAGACTCTTATGTAATATATAGATACACTACAAATGTTTCAATTTTTCTTTGTTGTGGTATTTTTATTACCATTTGCTGAGTTAGGTTGAATAAAGTGGAAATTATTTTACATTTAACTTTTAAGTAAGGATTACTTTTCTCCCCACCAAAATTACAGTGATATTAACCTTAATTGGCTAATTTTTTGAGAATTTAGTCCTGTCACTGTAGGTTTAGTAAAAGAAGTGAGTTTATACCTTGATATAAATGGAATTGTAGCCTCTTAACTAGTTTGTGGCTAGGAAAATTCAATCACTTTCACATAAAAGAAAACCAACCAAACAAACAAACAAAGAAAAAAAAAAAAGGAGCAAGAATAGATAATACTCACAAAGGTCAGGAAATGGTATTCAGAAGAATTTTTAGCTGGTCATAAGTTTATAATTGCCCAAATTACGATGTCTATAGCTATCATCTAGTATGATGTGACAGATATCTTCAATAGAATTATTGATGAAAGAGGAAAGAAATGCAAAGATGATGTTTTAAGTGTTAGAAACCATATTTTGTGCAGATTAGTCCCTCTGCGGAAATGTTATTGGGTTTCAACACTCACTATTCAAAGCATTGCATAAATTTCAGGAAGAGAACTGTGGAGAATGCTAGGGAAGAGGATAGGCAAAAAAAGATTGCTGGAAAAACAGGGCTTGTAGAGATTTTTTCAGCTCATTATTCACTTGGATTGAAGCCCAAGCAGGCAGATTGCTGCAAAGAAGGAGAGTAGGTGAGAAATTGTTGAAGATGAGGAGGAAAAGACTGGAGGATTGGATAAAGGAGGAGTAAGACTATCAGAAGAAAAGAGAAGAGAAAGTACATGAAACTTGAGATTGTTTTGGATGTGCATTAAAGTCATAGACCCTAAAATATAACAAGTAAATACCCAATTTAAACGCTTGGCAATAGACAGAAGACATTATTTCTGTCTGTTTTACATTATCCTCTGTTAAACAAAACATTTATTAGATTACATGCCCTATTATGCATGAACTCAATATTGAAAGCAATCCTACTGTAAAATAGTCTTCTGTATTTAGTGTAAGAACATTATTTCGCTCCTTTACTTATAGTTATTCTCTATAAAACAGAGAAGCTGCAGTCCAGGATTTTTGGGAATAGCACCTGCAAAAAAAAGCCAAGAGTGGCATTCCAAATATTTGAACATCTAGGTGTTTAACTCCACCATCATTAACTTAATTACTAAGGCCCCTTATGCCCTGTGTGAATTTCTGAGTGTTTAAGAATATACCTTAAAGAAACTTCAGTCAAAAATCATGGTGGATTTGTGCAGAATCAGAAACATCTATCTTAATGTTTCTAGCAGAAGTATCATGAGTAGCAATTAGGGGAAGATTTGAAATTTTAGAGTGATAGAGGTGACAGGAACTTCAAGAATTCAGCTACTTACGAAACAAAAAAGCCTGAATATACAAGGACTTTTTAAAGGTACTGCCAGATGTATATGTAAATACTAGACCCAATTTTGGAGATTTTACAGACATTATGCAGTGATGCTCTGGATGGCTGAAGAAAAGCCGTAGACTACAGGGAGAACAGAACAGTAGATTTTTGTAATGTGTATTTACAAGTTTTATTTTATCAGTGGAAATTTCATGACTGAGCAATGCCAAAATAAATATGAAATAAATATACATATTGAAATGTCTACTGTACTCCTTTTCATCTCTGATTATATTTTAAAATCACACATAGTATAGCAGATAGTTATGGTACAAGCTATTTTTGTCAGAAATATTCTGCCCTGAATTTCTCCAAGAGGCCTTATAGTTTTCAATTGCTTGAAGGATGTGGACAGCACTTATTTCAGTGTGCCATCTGGTGTTAAAAGAGGTGGACAGGAGATAGAATCTTGAGAAGGTGGACATGTGTGATGAAAATATTGTACAGAAATCACATATAAATTACACAATAGACTCCTTATTTCTTATTCTCTTCTACAAAGAATCTTTCATCCAGGTAGGAACTTAGGATAGTGCCATTTGAGTGAATAGCCAGTCATATGCTATAAATAATGAAAATTGTAACAAAAAATAGCAGATAGTTGACGTAGATTTTCTGTTGAAACCTCTTGCTGAAAAATATTCCCCACTTTAATTAGTGATCATTTCCAAAACATCAGCCCATCCATCAGCAGAAATCAAGGGCTCCAATTGTGACAGGTCTATGGCCAACGAATCCATGGTCTGCTTTGATCTGTCATGTCGGTCTGCAGTCCAGATGAGACCCATGCCCAAGATATGTCAGTCAGACTCTTACACAAAGCAATTGCCATCTCAGTGGACAGGACAGAAAATGTGAAGGAAGAAAACAGACATTTAAGATAGCAAAAGTTAGGTAAAAAGTTGAGGAGAGAAAAGGGGGTACAACTCAAATCTGATGTCCTGCGAAGTCTCAGAAAAGACTTCCTGGTGCTTGAAGTATCTTGTTGCTGTGTGGTTCAAAGAGATGCAAGCAGTGAATGTGGGGTGCATAGGACATCAAATCACCCAAATTATGGATTGAAAAGGCACGGTGCTATTTCAAAGCAATAGTGAAAAGTCTTTGTTTTTGTGCCTCTCAAGTGGAATTAATTATTCCTAAGAATCTCAAAGCATTGTTTCATTTCCTTTTCCTCTAAAATTTATTACTCTTTTCTCCATGATAATGTGCAGAAGAGTTCAAAAAAAAACAACTATGATGAGAAGGTACAGAGTTTTCAGGGTGGGCTTTTTAACCCACTAATCATTCAAAGCTGAATAAATGTCGCCAAATTTTGAAGATGAAACTATCAACTTCCCCACCATGTCAGCTGATCCTGGTTAAGTTAATACAAAGAACAAATAATCACAGTGGGCAAAGCACTGTCAAAAAGGTCAAAGGCTGTTGTTACGGTAGTGGCAGACTCCTGAATGATGCCCTGTCTTGGATAAGTAACTGCTGAGTGGTGTTGGGAGAGCCATGAGAGCTTTGGGTTAATTTTCAGAGTGAGGAAGGTAGATGGCATCAAGCTTCAGATCAAATGAGGTCTTTGAAATGATAGCTCTACTAAATGTGTTGCACATCACTGAGATGTACTGATAGCTGCCACCCCACGTAGGATTACAATTCAGTACAGAGTGACTCATTTTAAAGTACCCCAGTGAGCCACTAGAAGAGAAGAAGCAAGAAAAGTGAAGAAAAGTTGGGCAGACTGAAGCTCTGATGTCCCTTTAAGACACGTGTAGATGTGGTGAGAAATGGTGCCATGCACACACTGGACTTTTCAGTCGCTCTGACACACAGAAAACATGATAGACAATAATATCTCTGAAGGCCAATGCACCAATGATTTAATAGAAATCTGCAGCTCTTGAACAACATCATATAGTCTTGATTATTGTTATTCCCCAGGAACACTATGATGACAGGAAAACTTATTGAAGGAGATCAACATGCAAAATAAAGCCAACTTTTCAGCTACAGGATTGGAACTCAAGACATCTGGGTTCAGTTCCCAAGCCTGCTGCAATACTGAATGAATCACAACAAAGTAAATGCCTCAGATACTCATCCGTCCAAGCGGCTAGTGGTCCCTCACCTGCTGCATTTTTTGTCCATTTCCTCTTAACTAAAGTATTTTTGTCAACTGCCAGGTCCTTAGCAGCAGGGTTCTATCTAATTGCAATGCCGTGATACAGAAAATAAGTTTTAAAAGATCAGTATCTTTCTTTATTTTCTTTTTCTGTTTTGAACATATATAAAGATAGAATCCTACCCTGATAATTAATATGATCAAAGGTAACAACACGTTCTTCCACTACATGCTTCACCACCCTAAAGAAAGGTTAAGATTCATTCAAGTGAATAGCATCCTTCCTCGCATTGCCAAATTTATGTTTGCCTCTTTAAAACAGTTATAGAGGTACATTTTTTTCCTTGACTAGCTTCATATTTCATCAAAATATTAATTAGCAAATGTATGCTATTACAAGATCATTTTGTAAGGGGGTGTGTAGAGGGAGAGATTTCAGCCAAAATCTTGCTTCCTTTTGCCCTGTGCAGTCTATCTCCAGTGTTTCAAGCAGTTTTTATTGTCATTTTTGTTGTTTTTCACTGGTAGTCACTAGCTAAGCAGAAACAGACCTGTGATGACAGTGATATTTTACAGTGAGTACTAGTGAAGGTAGGAAAGAGTCACAAGAAAGGGAAAGATAGGGCAGATATAGCCCAACTGCTCTTTTCTGGAGTATTCCCAGGTTCGGAACGTTGTAATGGGATCCATCCCGGGATATTTTAGCTCTCTTCTAGGCTGGAAGAAATTGTTTACATATAGTCTTACAGTTCCTACGTACACAAAAGTTGTAACTAGCTTCAGAAGCCTCAGCAAGTACCTGTGGAAGTCTGCAGAAGCACATAGGGTTTAAGAACGCTTTTATTTCAGAATGTTTGCTTTCGTCTGGTGTAGCTGCTTATGCCTTGTGCAAGCATTTCACTTTTCCTCTATTTGTTCCACCTTGCCCAATTTTTACTACCCTCTTCCTCTCCATGACTGTTATCACCCCGTATTTCTCTTTTGTATCTTCTCCCAGCTGTGATCTGGGTTGGATGCAGGAGATCAGATGCATCAGGATGCTCAAATTACTTTGGAGAGTCAAACATGAAGTTTTGTCATGGAAAATCTAAACGTGTAGAATTTTAATATCAGATTTAATTTTGGATTTCTCCAGCTCTGTCATTTGGAGAGGCTACTGTCTGCAGCTGCATGTTATGGCCATCCTTCTAGATATTGCCATTCTGCCAGTGTCAGCTGAGCATCTAATTTGAGCTCTGCATCTTATTCCAATGATAAGAAGCCAAGTCTGCAAAATTGGCCAAGAAACCTTTTTTTTAGAATATAGCAGCCATAGCTTTCTCTGCCTGTGTGGTTCTCCAGCATGTTCCTTCTGCAGCTCAGTCTGTTTTTTGACTTCCCTCAGCACTCCTCAACAGTCACCTTGTCTTGCTCTCCTCCTGATGGCAACAGTTATGCCCTATAGCAGCAATTTTTAAGGATTATCCTCTACCCCTGCTGGCTAGGCCAGACGGGAGGGCAATTGCTAGGAGTGGCTGTCCCCTTCCTAGCTGATGCATTGTACTTGCTTTCTCTTTTATGTGTGCTGGCATGACTAGCAAAGTGTTATTTTAGTTGCAGTCATAACTAAAGCTAATAAAATCCTATTATGGTTAATTATATTCACTGGTGAGGCACTTAAACTTCACATGAAATGGCATCCCTGTAGGCTTGAGTTTTCATAACATATGGCAGTTGGAATGGCAAGGTTTTAAAAAACATGTAATTTCATTAGAGTAACAAGACAAACACTTGAGTAGTCTTTTTATGACATGTGTAATGGTGCTGCCATATGGATGGCTTGTAAACAAAAAACCTATGAAGGCTAAATGAGGTAAGGGACACATACATCTGGCAGAGGATATCCCAGCATGCTTCAAGTACTTACAGCGTTAATAAGCTCTTCTTAGCACCTTGTGCTTATGAAAAGGTGCAGTGAGGCTGTGTTCATTCTTGTCCATTTCCAGAACTGCTTTTTATTTTAAAATCATTTTAAAAATGCCCTTCAGGCCCTTGAGATGTCCTGCTGTATACCAAGGAGCTTTTCTTACTGGCTTTATTGAATAGAAGATGTTTATTCCATATTGATCTCAATGCTACTAACTTCTAAGCTAGCTCCACAGTTTTGTGGAGATGACCTTTTCCACTTTTTGGGTACTTTGAAAAATAATTGTGGGACATCATGTTGTTAATGGGATGCTCTAAAGTTAACCTACTGTAGTTAGCTTCAGCATAGATAAGAATATTTATTTATGAAATATAAAATGGTGTTACAAAGGTTTATGGGGATGCAGGTGATAGAAAGTAAAATCATGTTTATCTACAAGATCAAATCCAGGAGACCTGTCTCCCTCTTCCTACCTAGCTGTGTAAGTGTAGGTGCTCTTGTAATCCATAATACCAGGGAGTTTGGCTGTGCACACTTCAGAGGGCATTTACAGGAAGGACTCTACAGTTTGGAAGGTGTACAAAATTCTGTTCCTCTTTACCTGTGTTTTGTCAGAAGATTCACATATGACCGTATTTTACAGAAAGCATCCAGCTGCTAACTCCTGCTGTAAATTATATATGATAATAAATAATCACTGCAAGGTGTTAATTTCCAGTCGTGACTCCATTATACAGTCTTGATTTTTCTGATAGGCCATAATAAAAGATTTTAAATACTGTTCGAAAGGAATTTATATCAGTTGTCCAACCTAACCTGTTAATCACTTTTGCTGTCAGAGTTTTAAGTGGTTCCAAGCAGGCCTGTCAAACAGGACTGCTCAACAGACATGAACAGAAAAAAAGGAGAAGAATTAATACTCTTTGAATAGGATTGCGTTCATAGGGCACATGGAAGCACAGGATTAGGTATTGGTGTTATTTTGACTGTTTCATTAAATCTGCTTTCATTTGAACCCATGGGTCTCCTCTCCTCCTGATTCCCCTTCTCTGCTGGAGAGGAGTCAGGTAATAGAGCAACTACTGTAGTTGAGCCCTGGATACAGGCTAATGCAGACAGTGTATTTGGCAGTATTTACATATGTGAAGTGGAGGAAAGCTGTAGATGTTCTCCATGGACATTGAGGTATAGGGAATGTAGACACTGAAAGAGCCAGATGAAGCAGGTTAATGGAGTGGAATTTTCAGAAGGAGATTTGCAGAAGGACAGGAAAAAGAGGCTGAGGGGGAAAGAAAAAGAAGAGCAGAAGGGTGAGAGTGGGAAGGACTACATGCAGCAAAAGAGTTATGGACACTGACAGCTTGGAGACCTCAGAAGCACTGAGATGGTCATCAGAAGAACTTGTGGTGAGTCATCATAAAGTAGGAAATTGGGGCACTTCTTTTCATTATGGTATAAAGGAAAACTGTCTTGCATTTAATTTCCTTAAGCTATGTTTTGGCCTTTTAATGGGTACTTCAGGGCTCATTAAAGAGCAAAACCCATTACACAGACTTCAGGAGCACAAAATGTGAGCAGATGTTATGCAATCTCTCATGTGTGTAATTCTGCCCCAGTACCTGCCATGTCAGTTGTGACCTATAATAACAACACCTCTGAACTTTCACTTCTGTGCTGCTTTTAACCACAAACTGTAGTAGTTTGGGACTGCATGATGACTTTGTGAAGTTGACAGCTGAAGACCAGGATTAAACTACATTATTTTTAGTAACATCCCAACATAGGATGCAAAGTCTTTAGAGGCAACCTAACTTGCCAACTCTGCTTTAAAATATATAATTTACCATGAAGGAATCCACAATTTACATATCTATTTTCTTTAAAAAAATTGGTTTTTAAACAAAGAAGTATTAAATCTTGGCAGAGGCTTTTGGCTAAAATGCAGCAAATATATTATGAACAGATTTTTACAGTATGTTTCCATGGGTTTTTTTCTGTATACTCTAGACTATGCAAAAGCTTTGCTATATATTTTCTCTTTATGAATGGAAAATAGTCAGCAAATTTAGGGTTTCATTAAAGTCAGAGAAGAAATAAACTTCCAGTATAGTTCAGCATAACAGTTTCAATCACAAACCTTAGTGTCTTGATACTGTGAAGGTGGCATTGCCCAAGACTGCCATTCACACAAAAAACAAGCTTAACAAATTGAATCATTCATATACTCCTTCATAATTCTAAAGTATTTTCTAACTGCTTTGTTTCCAAAGACCATTTTAGCAAATCTCTTAAAGCAAAGGTGTGTGCTTCTTAAGCTCTTTCCTTTCTTTCCTCTGTAAAGCCAGTTTGCAGTCTAAGACCAACTGCTCTGTTTGTCACTGAATATTTGATCCAGGAAATAAGAAATAGGAATTTTTAAAGTGAGTTTAGAAATTCATGGATAGAGGTTTCTGAAGAAGAACAATGAGTAATGGGGGGGTACAGGATGGTTTTGAACCTTTTGAATGTCTTTGTATCTGAGAACCATTCTAGTTTGTGGATGCTTTGCTTTTCTGTCCTACTGCATTATATGCTGCGGTATTGCAAGTGCATAGGGCATCACAAGGATGCTGATAGCAAAATTTCACAAATAAATTAAAAAAAGATATAAAAAGAGTAAAGTTTCTCTCCTAACCTACATAGAGGGCAAATTATAGAGGCCAGAGAAGGATAATAGAAGTGCATGATTGACAGCTGTCAGAATCTCAGTGAAAATTTCTCTCCCCCTTAGGATATTGTTTTGATAATCTTTGCTGATTTAATACTTCATGGAACTAGAGATTTTTCTTTTGTCTGTATGGATATTTTTTGAGGGGTGGGGGTTGCACTTGTCAATTGCACATCAAAATAGGGTGGATAGACAGGGAAGTGAAATGTAAACAACAGCTCCAGGTTTGTTTTTCTCCTTGGGCTGTTGGGGGATGTTTTTGTACATGAAGGTTAACATAACACAGTAGCAGCCTTCTTGAGTTCTTAAGGACATTTGGCCAACGCTCCCATACAACCCAGCTGAACACAGCATTATTACCTGGTTTTGTATCTTACAGTCAAAAAAGTATTCTGAAGTGTGACTGCAAAGCAGCATAATGGGATTACCTGGTTTTGGTGTTTAAAGACTATAAATCTGCCTAGAAATACATAATGTTTTCTGCTGTTGAGTCCATCATTTCACCACAAGGCCTATCAGCCCACTTCGTCATTGTCTGTTTTTTGTGAGCATGTGGTGATGTCCATTCCATCTGAGATGTTGCACCTAAACAGAGAGTGTCCCAGTCACATTGGGGTGACCAGAAGTTTGTGCGCACACACATATGCAGAGAACAAAATACAGACCAGCACATGATACCACTGCCACAAGTACTTAGTCTATGGTACTTCTCATGAGTTCAATGTCCTCAGGCTTCTCTAGCCCCAGCCATCATGACTGTCTATCCCTCACCAACGGCACTGCATTCTTGGAGTAGCAGCAGCAGGTCAGATTCAGGGTCCTTGTCTCCATTTGTCATCTGCCCACCTTTTTAGCTCAGCACTGACTTATGCACTGCAAGATGGGTGAAATAGCCAAGTTTCCTCTCCCATGGTTATGATGAGCCTGCAACGCGACAAAGAACAAATCAAACATAATAAGCTTTTCCTATGGATGTATGCAGATATGACTCCAAATGCACTGACGAGTCAAGTCTGTTGAATTAGCTGTCTTTTGTAGAAACATTATCAGTTTTCCTACTGGAATCAGATTTTCCAACAATTTTTTGCTCTGACTTCAATGGCTTCATATCAAATTTTCTTGGTTTGCAAGAAAAATGCTCATCTTGCAAACAAAGACAGCTCTGAATGTTAAGATACCTTTTCTCCCCAATACAAATATCAGGAGAGTGGGCTCTAGAGGCCAAACGCTTTTACTCATGTAAATCTACTAATTTCAGGTAATACCTTCTGTGGCACAGATGTCCATTATGTATAGTAGGATATCACTTTTGTTACTGATTGGAACTCACTAAAGAGTTCCGTAGATGATGATTCATAAAAAATGTTGGTTTCTTCTACTGAATAAACTTTAGAGTAGGAAATGGTGGATGCACGTCTTCCTAATTATGAATCTAGAACTTGACTACCTTGAGCACCCTTGGGCTTGAGCCCATCTCTGATTTATCTACACCAAAGCTGAAACAAGGCTGAAGAGGTGAGGACAGCTTCTCACTTCAGTCTCATATCAGCATTTGACAACAAAAGGAGACTATGATGAAAAAGGAAATTAAATAAACTACTTTCAAATGTTTATAGGTATCATGAATCCTGGTGGAAGATTGCCTTTTGAGTTATTTGTGAAAACAATGTGTTATTCAAAGAATGATGAAAATGAAACTATACAGTTTCATAACAGGTTAATTTATCATGGAGGTTTGGTTTCTTTTTGTTAGCTGAGATGGGGGTAGGTGCTTGAATACATAAACACTACAGTTTACTGTAGTCTTGGAGATTAAGCCTTTAAAGATACATCCACGTAGCCTTTCATATGGGCATGTTCCCACTGAATGCTGTGAGCCTGCACTGAAACATCTGTGACCTGGTGGTTACTTTCACATAAAATGTGATTTGAGAGGACTATGACTAATTCACTGGCGTATGATGAAGTGTGTATGAAGTTTTATTCTGTCTGAGGTACACCATGTACAATTTTGCTATTGTTATATTATTGTAACCTTGTAATGAAAACATTCTCTCCTTTTGTGCTTCTAACCCTTTCTGTCTGCCCTATGCCAATTTCTTTGTGTCTGAGGATGCCCCTGTGTCATTTTTCTTTACTTACTTTATGCAAAGGCAAATAATAATACTTGTCAATTTATTTGTGGCATTCTCAGCTGCATAGCTAATGCTCTTCTGCTTCATATGATGTCGTTGCTTTCTGTAATTATAGCTCTGTTATGCCCTTGAGGAAGAACATCTGCTATTTCCCACTCATGAGTTGTGTTTCATCGTCTCATCTCCTCAGCATTATCCTGTACCACAGTGATGTGGTAGTCTCTGATGCCCTTTGCATCACTTTTCCTTGGAGTTCTGTATGGCAGGGTCCCAGCCATCCTCCTCACCTTCTCCTTCCTTCAGCACCTCCTTGTCCTGCTGTCCTCAATGCAGGTGATGCATTCACTTCTCTGATTCATCTGAGATGGAAAGGGCAGAGGTGTGCAAGGCACTCCTACAACAACTTGCCTCAGCTGGAAACAAATGTGCAATGGAAGCTTGAGGACAACATTCTATAATGCTCTTACCAAAACGAGCAATGTAGGTTGTCAGGGTCATGATGCATGATCACCCAGTTAGAACAGAAGATAGGAAGAGGGGAAAAACTCCCACCTTCTCTTTTTGGAAGCTTACCAGTTAAATTCTGCCAACTTGGCATATTATTCCCACTATATTTGTTGCCTCTGTTGTTTACTGTTGCATATAAATCAGCTGAATGATCCTCTGTCATCTTTTGTTCTTAAACATTTATCATTTTCTTTTAAAGAGATTTCTTGATATTATCATGAAGCAATATAATGCAGTAGGCAAATTTTGAGGAATAATATGTGTATTTTTGTAATAGTCAAATTTAACTGGATTTTTGTACCTTTTTCTAATATTCTCTACTCTTGTGTAATAGCTATTTATATACATAATGCATCATTTTAATTAATAATTAACACATATTTTTACATCATCAGAATTAGGTGTGGTCTTTGACTATGTCAAAGAATTTGAAGTGTTCAGGTTTTAACAAGATCTGGGAAGAAGATAGAGGTCATTTCTCATAATAGCCAAAGGGAAAAATAGTAGAAGACAGAGAGTGATAGAGGTAGAGAGCCCTTGACTCTGTCAGACTAGCTCATAGAGTACAGAACTGGCTGAAGATTTGCCTGCCTGAAAAAGTGCCACTGTCCCTCAGCAACCCTGGCAGTGCTGGAGTCAGCAGAGCGATTTGAGAAAGGTCAGTCCTAGTTTATGGAAGAGGTTGGCATCCTGTACTTCTGGGGATTTCTTCCTTCCCCAGCTCATCAGTCACAGTGATTTTCAAAATAATGCTATGGCAATATTGTAGCAAAAAACCGAGATATTACTGCATTGAGATCAGCTGGCAGGTATGTGTATGTCTCCCAATAGCTATAATGGGAGCTTAGCATGAACGTACATGATGAACATCTTACAGTGTCAAGGGTAATTTTTATTATCGTTGTGCAGAACTGGAAGAATAAGAAAATGTCATGTTAAAAATATAAATTGATCAGTACACTAGCCAATTGACTGTGTTGCAGGATTAGAAGGGCTGTGTGATATTCAGTATTTTCCTTTTTCTAGAAGAGGATTTGACATAGAGTTTAAAAAGGTTATGAGATTTTTTTTCGAACAAACAAAGAAACAAACAGACAACACATTTTATGTTTGGTAAGAGAGGAATAAACCTTAACAGGATGGAGGCTGCAGGAGAGAGGAGAGTGACTTGAGCAAAGTGATAAACACTGCTTTACAGTAAATTTTTGTTTAAGTTTTTGCAGTAAATACACTAAAGTAGAAAATAGCTGTAGAAGACCATGCAGCTGCATCTAATGTTAACCTAGATGTTAGGGGAAAGACAATTAACTATAAAGTGGCACAACAGATATGAGACTGATTGAGTCCATGGAAGAACCATGTAAGAATATGGACAAAACAAAGAACAATGATAATCCCTTGAGAGAAATTATGAAGATTACAGATTTAACAAGATATAATATGGGAAATGTATAATATGAGAAGTCCATACAGGAGAATCATAGTATGGGGTGGAGACAGGCCTGTGAGCAATATGTATAGTGTTTTGCTGCCATGAAAACAGAGTTCTTTGCATGGGCAGTGGATAACCCAGTACAGATCCCTGAAAGATAAAACAAGCAAGTATCCATGAATGTCAATACTGAGACAGGCTTTGCTCTTTATCCTTTGCATTCTGAAATGAAAGAGGAGTCAAATGAAAATGAATCTTGTTATAGATACAAAGGAGAAAATAGAGAGTGACACTTTTGAGAGCATGAAAGCTTATCTCCTTTTTCTCACTCAAGAGATGAAAAGGTGTAAATATATCAGTACTGGAATTCATGTTTCAACAGGAAAAGAAGTTAAGAGGTAGCAAAGGATGCAAGAACAAAAGAGTAACTGCTGGGACTGGTAGTTGTAATTGCAGAAACGTCATCAGCCAACCTCAACACCAAATAAATAAACAAAAATTAGGGATGAGGAAAAATGAACGAGAAAGAAAAAATATGATTGAGGCAACAGAGTAGTTAAGCAAAGGAAAACAGAAGAACAGGAACTGAGGGGCAAAGGGTGGAAAACTCAAAAGGTGATGAAGGAGCATAAAGGAAACAGAAGGAAAAAAAAGCATAACAAATTAAAAGAGCAAAAGGGAGAAGAGAAACAAAAATAGAACAAGACAGTATGCAATCAGATCTATAAACATGATTAAATATTATGAGTGGTTTGCTCCAGAGCAGTTCTGTCTGGAAGCTTTGCTCTCCCTGAAGTGAGGAATGGTGATGGTAGGACTGGTTATCTGGAGGAGTGAAATGGGAAACTGTGCCATGTGGGCTCTAATGAGATCACCTGCATGCGATGGCATCCAATGGTCCTGCTGTGTGTAAGAGGACACAAAGTCTCTCCTTCCTTCTCTTCATCCCCTCTCCTTCCCTTTTAGGAGAGGAAGAGGAATACTCACTGAGAAAAAGTTTGGTTTCATGCACGTGCATGTACACACACACATGCTCAGTTTCTCGGAGTAGCGCATACCACACTCTGAAGGGGGACATGGGAAAAGATGCAAGTTTGAATAGATTCAGGGTCTTTTTTTTTGGAGGATGAAGGAGGGACAAGGGACAGGCGAGTGCTGACATCTGGAGAGTGGTAACAGCTGTGAAGGCCTCAGGGCTGGGGACTTTTGTTTCTGACCTTAGGGAGAAACCGGAGAGTACTGACCACATGGAGTGGTTGCAAGGAAGAGTGAGGGCAGAGGGGAGACAGAAGTGGCAACCCCTTATTTTTGTACCCTGGAGCCTTGGTAATATATCTCTGTAAAAAGGCTTGTGCATGTTCATATGAGAAGTTGCTTCTTTCTGTCTGAAGTCATGTTCAAAATAACTCTCTTTGGGCCTTGGGGCATTGCACTATAATGAAGTTAAAAGGATAAATGCTATTAAATGTCTGAATAATGTTGCTAACATAGCTTGTCTTCCTGATCATTTTGTTAAACTACAGTAACATACAATCATGTCACCATTAATACTTCCTGCATGTGCAGGAAAGAAGAATACAAAGAGTGTGAAATACCAATTGATTTTAGGATGGTGTGTTTTGTATTGAAAGCAGCTGGACCACTTATTCTCTCATATGGCTGATGGCGGGTACTGGAAACATCACACATTTTTATTGTTGAAACAGAGTGCAAACTATTGAGAGCGATACACCTACATCTGCACCGTATTATCCGGTGTGCCTGGCTGCCATCATTTTATGGGCTCACTATCTGTCCAACCATTATTTTTATTTGGTCTCATAACTCCATAGTTGGTCCACCTGTAGAGCCTGCAGGTTATCAAGTTAGTGTTTTGCCACTGTCATGTGTCTAGTTTTCAAGTTAGAGTGGTTTCCAACTGGACTACAAAGAACCAGAACTGCTATTCTTATTGCTATTTTTATTTTAACTATACCCATTCCTATTTAGCATTGCAGTCTGCTGGAAAAAGTCTACTTTACAATAAAGAGAAATATTTTATTTTATTTTATTTTATTTTATATGGGAGAAGGCAACATGTACAGTATTATTCATCTCCTTTTTATTATTATTTAATTGTTCCCACACTTGATACTTGTTTACAGCTATCACATTAAAAAATGGGAATGGTTGTCCAGTTCCTGGGTTATAAAATCTCTCTGGTACATTCCCAAGACTCACTTAGACAGAGCACAATCATTTAAATATCAAAGGCAGGTAGAATCAAATTGTCTTCAAGACAAATAGCTGTTCTTAAAATCCACATGGTACATTGTGGGCAAGGCCTGTTGCCACAGCCTTTGCTCACTTTGGTTAGTACAGATTTGAACTGCCATTTTTTCTTGGACTTTTCTGTCATATATGTCCGTCCCCACATTTTATTCTTTTTTGATAACTCTATACCTCCCCTATCCAGATTTCTATTTTTCTCTGCCCTTTCCATTTTTATATCACAGTAGGTATCACTTTCATGTTGCATTTCTGTCTCCTGGTCCTTTCCTGATGAGTCTTTGAGCTGAGTCTCTGGCCTTTGCCTGACTTCTCTTTCTTCTTCCTCTCTCCAGTGTTCCGCTCTCAAGTGTCTCTTCTCTCAAAGCTGCCATTCCTCTCCAAACTTGTTTCCAGTTGCAGCTGTATTCAAGACCTCAGCTGATACCAAGCTATAGCACCTGCAAGCTCCCAAACTCCTCCCATTTCTCACTGAAGCAGATGGTGGACAGACACCTCCAAGGCGGGGGCAGGCCATGACCATTGGGTGGGCTGATGGTGCCACGTTACATACTGGTTGTGTGAAAGTGGGCAGTTCAAGGACCTACAAGATGTCCCAACACTAGGGTAGTCCCAGATGCTGAGAACCCTCAATTCTCCAGGTGATCATCACATGAGCTGTCAGGAAATATGCCAGTCTTCACTGGTCTACTCTTTCCTGCTACCATGCTCATAATGGCTCTGTATTGCAAACTATATCAAAATAGTTGTCATTGTGTGGCTCCTTCAATTCCAGAACTGTTCCTATATGGAAAAGTATAAGATGAGCTTTAGGTGCTGCAGCAAGCCCAGAGGTGTGATATGGCTGTATTTTCAGCCAAAAAAACGGCAGCCTGACACATTTTAATTACTCACTCTGTTCTAGTTTCTGTATTCAGCTGATTTCACAAGTGTTTACAAAGCAGCTTTGAGAGTTCCAAAATATTTTAGCAATTTTATGGACTAGAAATACAAGTCTGAGCTTTTCAGTGAAGCCTATGGGACTAGGCCTTTTAACAGGACTTCATAAGAACTAAAATGGGCAGGTTCTGTGGACCACCACTGTGTTATTAGCCTTATTAAGCTGTCTCCAATGTACCCTGCGGTCTTTGCAGTCTAGGAAAGAAACATCTGGTCCATGAAGGTTTCCATTTGTATCTATTTTGTTAATGACATTAAGAAATGAAATAGAAAAAAAACCCAAAAAACATAATGCAATGAAAACAAAACTACTTAATCTAAAACAATTTGAGATCAAGTTAGTCACACAGCTGTATAAAATATCACATTTATTGCAACCAGCAACCGCTCTAAGATTTTAACCTAAATTGGGGATGACGACAAACCTTATTCATCTAGCACTCCTCAGTAACAGACCATTATCCATGCAGTAAATATATCTATGTGTTAGGCTATAAACAGACATGGGGTTTTGTTGCCCATGAGCTCACTCTGATTCAATGATGTTTAATTACATCTCTAAAGGATTAGGTCCCATTTACCGTAGGCTGCTTCTCATTTGTTTTTTTTAAGATTTGGGCTTTGTCCTTTCCCGACATAATTGTACTGCTTCAGGTATGGAGCTCACTGGTTATCCAGACAGGCTGAAGAGACATTGAGAAGCATTCACATTTGCTCATAATACATTTGGAAGTTGTTCCATCTCTACTGACAGACAAATGCCTGAAAGAGTAGATCATCGAGTCACATTGACATTAATACTTAAATGGATAATTTCTTATCTCATAAGGCAGTCTGATCAGTTGTAGATGACTTTTTTTCTCTCATTAGAAAAGAACTAAATTAAGTGGTAGTGGGAGCAGTGACCATTTTGAAACTGGTATGTAGGATTATATATAGCTCTCTAAAGCAAGTGAAAAAGATCCTTGAAGTACTTGTTTCACATAACTGACTGTAGTGGAAATTTACAATTAAGGGCTAAATTTAGGCAAGTTGGATGCACTCCAGAGAGCCCAGACTGCTGAAACACCCAGTATCTTATATTTTAATTGAGAAAGGGACTCCTTTCACTTAACTTTTGCTCATAGGCATTTATTCTAAGTTAGTTGTCCAAACTTTGATAACCATTTAAAACAAGCATTTCCAGAGGGTAATTCAGCCACTGTCTTAACCACCTAGCTTCAGCTGAATGAAATAACTCTCTAGAAGCAATATTCACTGAGTATATTGCAAGCCTGGAGAACTAGCTTGATTAGACATCTAATTTAGAGAAAAACATCTTGTCTAGGATGTATTTTAAGTTATCATTCTAAGGAAACTGAAGTAGTTACCAGTACACCTGGAATAGATATACCTCCATGGAAATGTTATTTTTATTTTATTTCTATTTATTTCCATAGTCAATCTTTCAGTCTGGAGTACAACTATGTAAAAATGTCCAGTGAACTTGTCTGTCAGTCTATGCAATATAGAATCATAGAATCATAGAATCATAGAATCATAGAATCATAAAATGGTAGGGATTGGAAGGTGGCTTTGGAGATCATCGAGTCCAACCCCCCTGCCAACACAGGAACAGCCAGGGCAGGCCACACAGGAACAGATCCAGGCAGGTCTTGAAAGTCTCTAGAGAAGGAGACTCCACAACATCTCTGGCAACCTCTGGCTCTGTCCCTCTCACAGTGAAGCAGTTTTTCCTCATGTTGAGGTGCAACTTTCTGTGTTTTACCTTGCTACCATTACTTCTAGTCCTATCACAGGGCACAACTGAAAAGAGACTGGCCCCTTCTACTTGACACCCACCCTTCAGATATTTGTAAACATT
>WUAM01000321.1:303037-313427 GCA_024336885.1 Actenoides hombroni | reverse complement strand
ACTGGGGAGACCAGAACTGAACACAATACTCCAGATGTGGTCTCACTAGTGCAGAGTAGAGGGGGAGGAGAATCTCCCTCAACCTGCTGGCCACACTCTTCTTTATGCACCCCAGGATACCCTTGGCCTTCCTGGCCACAAGGGCACATTGCTGTTCCATGGATAACTTATTGTCCACCAGGATGCCAAGGTCCGTCTCCATGGGGCTGCTTTCCAGTGGGTCTATCCCTAACCTGTACTGGTATATGGTATATGTATACTGGTATATGGTCTACACTTACCCTTGGTGAACTTCATTAGGTTTGCCTTTGCCCAGCTGTCCAGTTTGTCCACATCGCGCTGGATGGCAGCACAGTCTTCCAGTATATATCTGAGAGAAGGAGAGTAATAAATAATTGAAGGGTCCTTAAGCCCTAAAATGTTGTTAGAAGTAGTGGGAAACTAAATTCTTAGTGGCTATGAAGGTTATTGGGATCATCATTTTACACCACTATGGTGAAAACTGAAGGTAGCTCTAGATGTGTCACAGGTTTCAACAAAAATGGCATGGTAATATGTGCAAAAAGATAAGGAGACTTTGACCTTAGTCCATGGATTTAAAGGGTTTGATTTGCTTATTTAATCTACCTTTAACTGGAATGACTGTAAGCCATATATTTCCATTGTCAAATGAGATAAATACACATGGGACTGTCTTTTCAGTTACAAACACATAATTTACAAATCGAACACCTGTCCACTAAAATTGATAGTGTCACAGGGAATGGAATAGTAGACTAAGTTTTACTGGCAATTAAATACTGACCAAATTTAAAAATGGTGTGGTGCTTCTTATATTTTCATACTGATAAAAACATGAGGTTTTCAGTCCTTAATGATCTTCTGAGGGTAAATATGTGGCTGAGCAGTACTCAGTACTTTGGAACTAAAGGTCACACCATTTCTTGTGTATGCAAATTGGCAACTCGTGTTGAAGTCATCTCGGATAGGAACTTCATGGGCTGGTATCCCTTCTGCCCATTGCACTGTGAGGCAGCAACCTCAAACCCAGAGATGTGAAATGTCCTAATTCATTGCAGCAAGGTTGGCTAGACCTCACCTATCAGCTAGTGTTTTCATTTCCTTAGGATAAAAAGCTCTAAATACACAAGTGCTGAAAAAGAAGAATGAGATATCTTGGACAGAGATGTCTCCCAGTTAATATGAATAGAAGTATACAGAAAAATGCAGATTATATGTGATTTTCTTCACTTTCAGGAAGTGATATGAAACTGTTATGTGTTCTCAGTTATTTGATATTGGATTGTAATTGGTGGATTTAGTTGCTGGATTGTTCAGGATATATTTGCTTAGACTAGAAAAGCCCTTTTTGAAATTGCTCATATCTACTTACTAGCAGGAAGGCAAAGCTGTAACAAATTACACCTTGGAAAACTGCAACTGGGGACATCAGGAGTCTTGGCTGTAGGTAAACAGCTGAGCTGCCATACCCATGAGCACAACCCCATGCATTTCCCCTGCTCCGGTTATCAACAGAGCTGGGAAGGAAGATGAGGAGGACAGAAGAACAGAAGTTCCTGTACACTGGGTGGAAGAGGCAGAGGCAGAAAGGGAATGAAAAAGTCTAACTCAGTTGTTGTCAGGTGAAATCTCTTTACGTTCACTCACAAAAGATGATTTCCAGATCCTTGCACTATCAAAGGCTTTGAACAAATGCTGACGTGAACAACCAGGCAGTTTTGAAGGTCAACACTGTCATCAGCTTGGCTCTGAAGATTTTAGTGTACAAAATTAGTACAATATTTAAAGTGAATGCCTCAAGAGTAAAGCTATTTTTGTCCTAAAATGTTGATGGTTGACTTTCACTTTACTGGCCTGTGTATCTCATAGTATAAAATTTCCTACCTCATGATTTTTTTACTGAAAATTGGTGACTTCTTAATTAATTGCCATCTAAAAGTCTTTGTCTGAGTTGCACGTCATGTAAAGCTATTTAACTAAAGGCCAGACAAATGAAACTTGTTCCAGTATTTTGATCTGAGGTGGGCAAACAGGAAAAAATATGGAGAAAGAAAAAGGCAATCTAAAGCTCATCTCATTTAACAGATAGCAGTAACTGTCTTAGAAGTGATTGGCTTATTATGGATACTTTAAGCATCTACTGAAAGCAGCTTTCCATACCCACAGTAAGGTCATTAGTGAGGGAGGGAGAAAGGGAGGGAGGGAGTTAGCTGATACCACAATCATCTTTCCTGTGCAGATACTGAGATGAAAGCTCCACATTTTGACAGATTTCCCTCAAAATAAAGATTCTCAGCACTATAAGGAAGGAAATGTTAGTTGCAGCAGAAAAATAAGCAAAGCAGAATCCTAGCTTTGAAGAACTGACTAAATTTAGACCTACATATGTGTAGATTTTGCTCCCAACATAAGAAGTTCAAAGAGATATATTGCTACTAGGTATGACAGCAAAAGTAATATTGCCACTATGCTCCATTATCATTCTGTACAAAATCAATATCAAAACAACCCAAGTCTAGACACATAAATGTCAAACTATTTAACAAGAAGCAGTTAGTGTAGAAAAAAACACTTAAATGGCAATTGAGGTAGTCTGATGGGTCTTAAAGTAGCTTACCAGGATTTATGTAAGATAAAAACAGTTTAACTAAGCATGTAGAACAAAGCCTGGGGGCTGATAGCTAAGAACAATATCAGAAGAACATCTAAGCTCTTTATCGTACCTGTCAGGTCCTAGCACTTGGCTGTTCTGTCAAAGGTGGAAGGCCTTCTAAAGCTCCTAATTTCCTCCTTGATTTTAGGTTTTAGGTTACTTATTAAAATTACCATTCACCTACTACTCAAAAGATAGAGTGCCCAGTTCACAAAAACATGTTTGAGTTATTCCTGCAACTCATGAAATCTATCATTTTCAGAGTGCTTTCTCCACTTTTTGCATGCCATTCCTTATTGAGAGTGGACAGAGGCTGTTAGCAAGTAATATACTCCCAGAAATGGAATTTTGGAGTGAGACAGGGGGCAGAAATTAACACTTAATTAAAACACTAAAATAGCTAAACACTGAAACTCATTTCAGTCAAGGAAATGAGAAAGATGGAAGAACTGAAAAATGTAGAACTATTAACTTCAAGCTGACCAAATATTTTGTTCTTAGTTTCTAAAGAGTATTTTTAAATTCAGTTAGCTTTCTTTTGTCTTTCAAATAGACCTCAAATAAAAAAGAAAATTAAATACTATTAGGGCTTATGTGGAACAAAGCATTTTTACTTGGTTCATAATTCATTTTTTATTGGTTCACAGTTCATTGTTGTTCTGTATGCAATGAAAAGCCATTTTGATTCTGACATGAATCCATTTTTTTTCTGATGTGGTCACAAAACAAAAAAAATAATCCATCATTAACCCATCTGAAATGAAACCTAGCCAGGGTATTGCCGTGCTCAAAAACACATGCCTTCAATGGGAATAGAGCTAAAGGAGATTTTATTGTCTAAGACACCTTTCATTTCACAGCCTTCAGCAGAAGTCATTGACAGACCTCAGTGAACTCTGTGGGGAAATTTGTTGCTGATTTCCCTGACTAGAGGAGAGGCCCTGCACTTTACATAGGAAAACTTACCCAGTAACTGAATAAGTATGAAACTCATTAGAAGACTATTATAACCTCAACACCGGATCTATATTTTGAGTGTTGTACATTATTTAAGACAATTAAGGCAATTTACAATATTCAACTTAAATTCGAAGTATTCAACTTGCCAAAATGAGAATGAAACAAACTCATGAAATGGCTCATTCTGGAATACCTCTTGCACCCCATGATGTTTTGTTGTAACCTACCCGAGAGGAGAAGATGCAGTACTACAGTGGGTAAGAAAACTTGTTCTAAATTCAGGAGTGTTAAGCGTGGCTTACAGGTACCCATATGGCCAGCTGTACAAGAGGCACAGGTCACTGAGAACAAGAAATTTCTTCTGGCTTCTGGGTATGATGCCAATCACTTTGGTCCTCTGTACATGTTGTGTCCAAAAGCAGGTATTTCCTATCTAGAAGAGGCTTGAGGCTGAATTAGGCTTTTCCATTGTGTAAAATCTTTAGTTACATTGTTTTTTCTTGAAACACTACCACACAACAAAAGACCAGGAAATTTCTAATTAAATATTGTGTATTTTTTAAAGTAACTTTATGTGTCTCATCTTTTCTGAGTGATGATCATAAAGGTAACTAAGCAATGTCTGACTTCAATTATGACAGCAATCTCATTAAGTCAGTGGGATAATTGCAGGCTTAATGTTAGTAAAAGATTTAAGGATTTTGTAATCATTGTGTTGTCTCCAACATCATTGTTTTCTGCTTAGGACATCCTATCACGTTGATGTGCAACTCACTATGACCACAGTCTTCTTCAGCTGGTATGTGACTTCATGGAGGAAAACAGTTTACTTTAAAATGGGATATGTCAACCTGGAGAACAGGATTTGAGTGCTATGACCTGTGTGTTTAAATTATGTGGATGTCAAACTATACCTGGACAAACAGACTTCAAACTTCACAACAAGTCCCATAAAGCTAGCTGTCCAGCCACTAAAGGGAACTGCAAGGTCACTGTGTGAGTATTGTGTTAATCTGAGGGAGAGGATGCATCACACTAGAAAAGTAATTTTGCAGCTTCTAGTTTAGATCTTCCATTTCTGATTGTATCCTTGTATGGAAAAAATCCCTGAGCACAAAGAATAAGGGACCTTCCAGTCCTCTTCTACCAGTTTGACTGAAGTCCCTCTGTTAAGTCTCAATCCATCTTCTGTACCACAGGTATGGAAGTGACTTTAAAGAGGACAATAGAGATGGTAAAAGTATTTACCCAGAAAGCCATCACCCATCCTTTCTGCTCAACCCTGAGAAAATTTCTGTAGATAATCAGTGCAGACTGTTCACTGCTTCCTCCTCTACCCTACACCCTCAATTATTTCTATAGATAAGCAGGATGTCAGCTCAGCAGAAAGCCATTAGAGCAAGGAAACAGGCTCCCCATCTGTCTCTGGAGGTAAAGAAATTCTCCTGCAAAAACCTGATATTATAACTTCCTGGGTTGGTGATTTGGGGGATAGAGAAGAACAACTATTAACACTCTGCTGAAGAAACTCTGAAACAAGAGTTACTACACTATCCCAATCTTAACCACTCTGTGTTTGCGCTGCAGTTTTCAATTCTGCCAAGATTTCTCATCACAAATCTTGATCCCTATCTGTTACGTCTAAAGAAATCAGTTTTAATCTGCACATGCTAGTTCTTGGCTAATCACACACATTTATTATCAGACCAAAGCTGTAATTTGTTTTATACTCTGGTCTTCGTGCTTCTCTAAAAGCCTGGCAACTGGCAGTTCAAGATGGCACCATCATTTGGGCTGTGGCTTTGCACAACCATGTGCTTTGATTGTAAGCCACTTTGAGTACAATTTCAGTAAAAGTAGAAGATATAACTGATGGTAAGAAATAATGACATTATAGCATGGGTGCACTTAATGTCATCTAGAGACAGTTTGCTGAAGACAGAAGCTTAGAATTAGTACTGGAAGTTAAATGTCCTGACTATGTCTAAGTGAAACCAATCCTTGAAACACTTAAGAACTTGCTTAATTTTCAGCATATGCCACGAACTTCAAAGGACTGTCTAAGTCCAATAGTTTGAAGTAATGACATTCAAGAAATGGCCTGTAATATTAGCTAAAGAAGAAAATACTCTTATGGTAAGTGTTTCTAGGTGCTACCTCTACATTTAGCTTTTCAAGTTCCTAGCATGTGTGCAAATTTTCAATTTGAGAAGACATATGTCCCCTTTTCAGAATAAGGGCCTGGAATGAGGGAGAGGACCTTGGTATTTGTTATGTCCTTTGTTCTCTGATTAAATATTTGTAATTGAGATAATTGCTCCCTGACAATTAAATGTGGGTGTTAAGCAAATATTCCTTACAGAAATAATTGCCCAAAGTGCTGTTTTACCACTTCTACTATCAGGCCTGCTTTACATATGTAAACAAACCAATTTATACTTAGAACATACCCAGACGTTGTGTCACTGGTTTCTCCTTCCCTGAAAAGCTGGCTTACAGGGCCTCAGGCTTATGCTATTTCTCTGTGGAGAGACACTTTTGTCAAAATGGGGTACTTGTGTCAGAAGGAGCAATGATACATTATCATCATGGTAAATGTGAACCAGATTAAAAGGATCAAAAAGACTAAAACCAATAATTATAATGCCCCCCCCCCAGTATGTGGCAGTCATGATTTAACATTCAGGACAGAAACAATCATGACTGGAATAGTAAAGGAGGGGTCAAGAATTATACAAAATTATTTCTTGAGGTCATTAATTTGTAACACATACATCATATTCACTCTATGCTTACAGTCAGTGTCTGCTCTTTCATATGTATTTTTTGTTATGTTTTATCATTTATTTGGTATAAGACCTTGAGCCAGAGAACTGGACAGATGAAAGAAGACTGAGGGAGGATGTGAAAAAAGCAAAGGCAGGGGGAGATGAAAAATTGAGAAAGCTCAAGGAAGCAGCATGAGAAATGCTTGGGAAGTGCTTGAAAGAGCGCTGCAAGAGAGTAGAGGAGTGATGAGTCTGGAAATGTCTTTTGTGTGAAGGATCCATCACTCTGAAACTTCACTCTGGGTCACTTCCATTTTCTCTATTAGAATCGTATCTTTTAATCCCAGATATATTGTGTAAATAACTTTGACCCTGACAGAAACCATAGATTGAGAGAAAATTCAAAGTCTTATTGCAGCAATTTTTTTCCCAAATGACAATCACTTTCCTTTGCAACATTTCTTTCTTGGGTAAATAGCCCACTCTGGTCTGTTCCTTCTACTCCTAAACGTCTGGAGACAAACTCCACATCAAATTAGTAAAATTTCTACCTATTTCTTCTGCAAAGTTTACAAGATAAATACAATGAAACAACAACATACAAATTGTTAATTAAATCTTGTATTTCCTGTCAAACCATGATACCTTGCTATACCTCCAAAATATTAATAACTTGTGTAGGGGTCTTTGATTCAGTTATAAAACACCTGTATTCATTGGTCAACAAAGCTTGGGAAAAAAACCAAACCAAACAAACCTACAACAGGGACGTCAAAGATCGTCTGGGACCTCTCATTTAGGATTCTTTTCATATCAATCACATTCTCAGTGTCCCCTCAGTGAGGCAGTAAAATGATGGGATATTTCACCTCTCCAGATGACCAGACCTTTTTGCTTTCAAGAACATCTAAGTGAGAATACATTGCAGCTGCTTGCACTATTGAGAACAGTTGGATAATCTTTCATTCTCAAATGCTGACAGAGTAGCTTCAAAGCATTCTACTTCTATCTCTCATCCTTGCATGTTGGACTGTGCTGTAGGCGATGTGACAGCTGAACATATGGGGTGTAGGTAAGAACATACGTAGATGGTCAAAGCTGAGTTCTGTCTCAGGGAATTGCTGTATGGATTTGTGTGTACATATGTATTTCTAAGGCATGGGGTTTTGAAAAGATAGAAAAAATTCATCTGTTGTTACAACCATAGGGATTATAAGGAAAGATACAAGGTTTTAACTTCTTAATTCTCTGTTTGGATATGAGCTATTTTCACTTGATTTCTAACAGTAATTAGTGTAGTTGACATTCATAAGATTTCCAAATTTTGAAACAATTATTGGTTGCTTAGATTACTTTGCTGCTTGAGCAGGGGGGTTGGAACAGGTGACCTCCAGACAACTCTTCCAACCTCAAACAGTCAGTGGTTCTATAATCTGTGCAGTAGTGAGCTTTAAGGTCGAATCCTGACTGAAATTTTAAGGTCTTTATGCATACAATTTGTCATTTGTTTGAGTGCAACAGGTTGAGCCTCCCTCAATTCTGAACACCTATTGAGCAGGAGGAAAAGAAGGCATGCATGAGTCCCTCTCTTCAGTGTCATATTGCTTCTGATTTTCACACGTTTAGAAATGCAAACAATATGATAACCTCTCATCAGAGCAAAGTGAATGCCCTAAGGGATTTAATGTAAAACAAGTTCCTTTCAGTATTGCCACTGCAGTGATAGCAATACAGTAATAGCAACACATCAAGGCCAGTAGTGTTTCCAAATAAAAGAGACTATATTTGCTAACACAGAAACCACTTCAAATTATTCTCAGTATCTACAATTTACAAGGCTGATTTTGAGTTCTAAAAACAGCCCTTTTAGACCTCAATGAATCAGATGAACTCTATTAAACCTCATGAACTTCTTACAGAAGCTCACATAGACGAAAAGGAAATGAGGGCTTGGAAACTTACTCAGAATCTCATAATCCTCTCCCATGCAGAATACCAGTGATTTCACAAGTGTTACCATTTCTGAGGTGCAGGAGGAAAAGTTCTCATAAAAAGGGTAATACTGCCTTTCATGTAAATACTAATACTATATGCCAAAAAAAAGTAGCGGACCTGAAGTAATTCTTATGCTTACTGTGATTTCTTCCTTTACAAGAAGTCAGTTGTGTTTTTTTCCATCAGCAATTGCTAAAAATGAAGTGTTGATGGTAACCCTACTGCATGCTATGTCTCTCCCAGCACACCTTCTGGAGTGCAGCAAAACGCAATGAAATTCATGGGTGGTTCAGAGACTCAACTTGTGATTCTGCTCAAATAGACAGCACAGACAGCTCTTCACATCTTAAACTGAAATACAGCCTATGAGGAGGGCTGGTGTGGTTATGTGAGGAGTATGGAGTAGGCATGTGCTGTATGTGATACAGTCCTTGTGCTCAGCAGATACAAAGGCATGTAGGTTAGCTACAGAGGCTCAACTGCTAAAATGCTTTGCATGTGAACCACTCCAGGTCAGCAGGCCAAGGAAAAGAGTTCCCATCCTGGAGAAAATTATAGAAGCAGTAGAGGTATATAGCCAATGAAAACATATGGAAAGCTGTGCAATCTCACCATTGACTTTGAAAAGGGCACATACAACAACCAGGAATTTGTTTTTGCAGATAGGTAGCAATTTGTTAAGCTGTGAAACAGTGCTGACATTAATTGTGTCTATACCATCTATTTTGTTATTTCTACTAATTTTTATTTTAAGACAAAGCACAAGTTTGACAGTGCTTCAGATCATTCTCAGCAGATGGGGTCTTGGACTACCCCATCCCACCAGAATAGTGTGACTAGCAGGCCACTGGCTCTTCAACAACCACATTCAGGGTGGGACCAGAAGTTTCCTCTGGGACCTGAGAGCTGTTCCAACTCTATTGAGTGAACATTTTAGTACAGGCTATACCAGTTTCTTGTAACTATTTCTTATAGTGGAAAAACTCCAGAAGACTCCCTTGGGAAAGTGTTTTTTACAAGATTTTGCCTACTTGTCTTTGCTGATGATATTAACTGTGTTGCCTTACACCCATGCAATCATCAATTCTTTTTCTCTCAAACAAACATTTGCCTCTTGTGTTTTGTTGGTTCAATGAGCCACAAGTTAGAAGGGAGCTTTCTGTGCACAGCAAGACTATGGATAGACAGAGGCCTAGCTGTTGGTGGTGTTAAGAGATCCATAGACATGTTTGTTACTAGTATCTCCAGTTCACAGCACCCTTGCAACTAAACTGAGGAAGTGTGGTCTGGATGATTGGGTAGTGAGGTGGATTGTGAACTGGTTGAACGAAAGAAGACAGAGAATTGTGCTCAATGGGACAGAGTCTAGTTGGAGGTCTGTATCTAGTGGAGTCCCTCAAGGGCTGGTACTGGGACCAGTACTATTCAATATATTCATTGATGACCTGGGTGAGGGAACAGAGTGCACTGTCAGCAAGTTTGCTGACAACACAAAACTGAGAGGAGTGGCTGACACACCAGCAGGCTGTGCTGCCATCCAGCGAGACCTGGACAGGTTGGAGAGTTGGGTGGGGAGAAACTTAACAAAATATAACAAAGACAAGTGTAGAGTCTTGCATCTGGGAAAGAACAGCCTGAGGTACCAGTATAGATTGGGGACCAACCTGTTGGAGAACAGCACAGGGGAAAGGGACGTGGGGGTCCTGTTGGACAGCGGGATGACCGTGAGCCAACAATGTGCCCTTGTGGCCAAGAAGGCCAATGGCATTCTGGGGTGTATTAGAAGGGGTGTGGTTAGTAGGTCGAGAGGTTCTTATCCGCATCTACTTACTCTGCCCTGGAATATTGTGTCCAGTTCTGGGCCCTTCAGTTCAAGGACAAGGAACTGATTGAAAGAGTCCAATGCAGAGCCACAGAGATGATTAAGGGAGTGGAGCATCTCCCTTATGAGGAAAGGCTGAGGGAGCTGGGTCTCTTTAGCTTGGAGAAGAGG
>WUAM01000321.1:276788-302575 GCA_024336885.1 Actenoides hombroni | reverse complement strand
TTTTGCTTTATTCTGAAGCACTTTAGACAGATGAATCCAATGTATGTGCTACATAATGACATTTAATTTGGGGCTTTTAGGTTCCAGTAAGGATGTTTCATGTGGCTTTACAGCAGACTTAAATCTGGTTTAACTGGTCAGGCTAGATGTCTTTCATCTGAAAGCATCTTTTACTTCCATAAAGTTGCAATCCTAAATCCTGCTCCATTTGCCAAGGGAGTGACCATAAAGACATTTAACTGTATGGATTGGCAAGTGCCAGAATGTCCCTCTGTCTTTGACCCTTCAGTTAAGGTAGAGGAGCCTATAGTTTCTTGCCTGTGATGCCAGTGGCATATTAGCTCTTCACACTGCAAGGGGGAAAGTACTGGGTACACAGTTTCCTTTCCTCTCTATAGTTACGAGTGTAGTCCACCTTGTTTTACATCAGGTCTATGCTGTGAAGCTTGTCTTAAATAGCTGTGTCTGAACATGGAAAATCCCCTCTTACCACTTGTCAGTCTAGATCCCGGTGTGATGAGTCCCTAGCAAGAAAAAACATCCAAGCTGGTGTCTGGCTGGAGGAGAGGTCGTTCCACTGGCAGAAAACTGCTCCTGCAAGCACAGTGTGCCCCCATGAGGGGTGTCTGCCTTGGCTCAGTCAGCAAAGCTGAACAGCAGAGGCTTGGTAGGAGAGTCAAGATTTTGAGTCAGCTGAGTAATCTAGGACTTGATCCCATTCAAAGAACACCTGTGCTATTTTGCACACTGTTTTATGTCTGTTGCACTGTTGGCATGGACACCCTGCCAGTTTTAATTCTGTATTTCCATTTGCTATTACTGAATAGCTGAACACCGAAAAAAACCTCCCCTTATGGAGCTAACTAGGAAGACGTGCACTGAGTAGTGCCCACTCCATATTTAATTCAATCAGCATTACGTATTCTAAATGTGGATCACGTCAGGACTTTAATGATGCTTTAAGGAAATATCAAGCAAAGGTGGGAATGTGTATGTATATGCATATCATATGACAAGAATCTCCGGTGTTTAAATGTCACAGTTTGGTCCCACAAGCTATATCTGTGCAGCATTTTCAAATCTATTCAATAAATACAATGCTACATAGGAGTGGGTGCCTATGCAGCTCCCGCTAAACACAGACATGATGGATTTCCACTTACTGTGAATAAAATCTCTTTTGTAAAAATCAGCTGTTCTATAGTTCTAGCTAGCAGGGTGTCACCTATTAATGACATATATTAGGCATCTGGAATGTTTATAATGTTTATATACCAAGGGAGAGGAAATTATTGTTATAATAAGGGGGAGATAGTAATAAAATTATTAAGCTTATCCAAAGTTTCCACTAGCTGTTTTTTAATTGCTGTCAACTGAGTTCAAAGTGTTAAAGGAACCAACATTTTCTCCTGTGGCATTTTGTTCCTTAGATTTCTCAAGCATTCCCTTTTCTGTGAAACTCTGCTTAGTAAATATTAATTTACCCTCAATTACTAATGACAAGTGAAAGAAACCCTTGCATTCATCGGGGCCACAGCCTTAGGACATATGTTTGTCCTTCAAAGCGTTCAACCATTCAACAATTAGGACTAATAGTTACTCCAGGCTATCGAGGCTGAAACACGCAACACTTCCCTAATGCCAAGCTCTTGGCAGAGGCAGTCATGGTGGTCTTACAACCTATTGACTTCATCAGCGAAAGTTGGGAAAGTGATTTGGAAAGTGGACAAATTAGAGACAGAGTGATTGTCTAAAATGTGAGAACATTTAGGATTGGAGAGGGGAACTAGTCAATTAGTTCACTAATAAACATTAGCCGTGTAAAAGTTCCCTTGTTTCTCACACAGACAAAACCTGAAAATCTGGGGATTTTTCTAACAAAAAGCAAAACAAACAAACAAAAAAGAATAGAAAATGTTAAATCAGAACCGTAAAGGAATGATTGATATTTACACTCTGGTATGTTCCCTTATAACAGTGAGGAACCTTAAATGTGGAGCTTCTACCCTTCAGCTTTCTTTGCTGGGAGCTTCATCTTTAAATAGAGAAAATCCCCACAGCCTCTGCAGAATCAGCTGAGGGTTTGTGTTGATGTGGCTGCAAATGGCTACACACACACACAAGTATTTCTGATGGAGACCTTGACTTCGTACTTCCTTATTTTCCCAATATAACATAAAAGCCAGTTTGCTTAAATAGCTCTGGTTACTTTTCTTTGCAGAAACATAATACATAGTTTATTTTCTTTTGTTTTCTACTTCCATTATTTAACAGTGAAGACATTTTTTCATTACTGTAACCAGGAGAAAAGCATATAGTGAAAACATGATATTACTGAAAATGGGAGCTTTGTAGCCAAATACAGTATAATAGAAGGATTTCATGAGTATACAGATTTTGTTCTTTAAAAGTGACTGAAAATGTTAATTATATTTCCCTTCTGTGAAAAATTTATAGATTTATAAATGGCATACATTTTTTATATCTTATTAATCAACAAAATTTATGGTGAAGATGTTCATTTTGGCCAAACAGATTCTTTTCCTCATTGTAATGTTGCAGATGAGTGTCTATAGCATGCTTATCTGTGTCACTGGTGGCATGTCCCACCTCTGCAAAGCGTAAGCAGACAGGAGGATAAATAATAACTATGAAAATGTGTTTTACCAGGAAAAAAAAAATACAAATTAGATATTTGCATATAAACACACACCAGAATTGCTTTTACCAGACTCCTGCCACTACACCGTGTTGGGCAATGAGCAAAGAACAAGCAACTGGCCCTTGCCCAAAATAATTTGTACTGGAAGTGAAAAACAAGAGACAGCCAACACCTGGGCATGACAAACAGCAGGGGAATGCAACAATCCATTACTGAACCAGAACACTGTCTCTCACAATATTAAATGAAAAAACCTAACCTACCATTTGTGAGAGGCCAGAAGATGTTGACATTTTGGTTAATTTCAAAGGGAGAAAAAACAGATTAAACACTTTATAGAAAAAGTAAAGCCATGGCTTTATTTATAAGAAGTTATAACAAAAATATAAGATGGTTAAGGAGCAGTGCTGCTTTTCAAAACAACTTCCCAACAAACCACCTGGCAACTAGAGATATCTGGAGCGTAAATGGCTACACCCAAGATTTAACTTAGTGTTCCCTGGACACTCATCATCACCAACCACTGGTACTTAGAGGTCATAAAGGACCTTCTGTGAAGGTTCCAGATCATACTAGGATGCCACCACTGATAGAGTCTAGTGGTTACCACTGAATTAGATAAATGACAATGACAATGAATTCTTACTTAATTTAAAAGTACTAGGACCACAGCTAACATCTAGTGCTCAGAATAAAAATAATTTAAACTCTACATTTTTTACTGTGCTGGGAATATAAGAAGGCCTGAAGAATTTATTCAGATTTATAAAGAATATTTTAATATATATTATTTCTAATATCCCATACATTACACATGGTTTCACAGATGATAGAAGAAAATAAATACAAAAAAGACTTAAATGATTCGCTGTTGATTTGGTAAAACTGGGCTAATCTCTTGCATGAGGAAACAACAAGGAGATTTCTAGCAGCTGAGTTTTTCTTATCTCTTTAAATTGGATATTTAAAGAATGTGGCAAAATCAAATTACAGCATAAAGCACAAAGAGCTCAGCTATATGTCAATTTGAAGCATGACACTAAAAACTAGTATTAACTGTAAGCAATGATGTTAGAAAATGTGAAGACAAAATTGGTGTAAGTTTCTTCCCTATGAAGAAAATGTTCCCTCTTCTCCATAATGATCCTGGTAGCTCTGTGCACTGCTGAGAAAAAAAAAGACATGAGAGTGTGTAGGGGTTTTTTCCAGGGATTTTGCAGAACAAAGAATTTCACCCTTAAAAAAAACTATAATTATGTTACAGTTTAAAGTAATCCCACTTTGACATTCAGCCTGGTTTTTATAAAGAAAGTGATGGCATTTCTTCTGTCAGTTTTCTAGCAATCCATCAGTTGGAGGAATTAGATTTTTGGGAATACAAGGGGGGAGGCAGGACAGGTTGGATAATGGCAAATAGCAGCACTTTAGGGAAAAGCAAACACAAAATAATGAAGAGAGAAAGGTAGTAAAAGAAGTCAAATGAAAAATTAAAGGTGGCACAGAGAAAGAGATTTATGGTAGCTTTTACCAATCAGAGATTCTTTATAAAGGCAAAAGGAGGCAAGAATGACACAGCTGGTCTGAGAGGAAGAAGCAGAGTATTGAGAGAATGTTTGTGTCAAAGAGCTGGTAGACTCGGGTAAAATATACTGTGTACCTCTAAACAGATACAATGGTGAAGGGGAGTTAAGGAGCAAATTCAAGCATTATGAAATAAGTTTCCCAAATTCCTGCGCCATATGTTTTGAAACAAAACATAGCTTAAATTTGCCAAGTAAAATTTTTTTTCTTCCTTGGCAGCTTTGTTTAGAAAACAGTCATAAATCCTAAATATAGCTAAAATGCCTATTCTGTTAAAAATACCTTATTCCTTAAATTGATTCATGTTTGTAATCAGTTTTGAAAGATTTAAAATTCGTTTCCCCTCTTCTTATCTTTCAATAAAATCTCAAAGAACGATTGTAATCTGGTCTTATTTTAGGCTATCTTTTCTTACGCTGATTGGGAAAAAATGAGATGCAGTCCTTCTCAGATTTTGTTTTCTAACAAAACTGCTGCCTATCTAACAATTCACCCTGACTTATTGAAACTTAGGAGAGCTTATTCTGCAAGGAATTCCTCTTATAACAACAGCATCTTTAAGTAATAAAGTTTCTGCTGTTGCTGTGTCCCAATACATGGACTTAGTCCTTCATCTCTTCTGATCTCTACCTCAATCACACTATCACTACAGCTCTAGGTCTTCTACTGTAGATCTTTGTTTTGTTTGGAAGGCGGGGAAACGTGCTGCAACCATCCTAAACTAGGCATCTGTTGCACTGTTTTGGTGGCTTAGAGGTTTTTTCAATTGTATTTCCCTAAAATCATAGGTTACAATATTTGCTGACTCAAAGAACTGTTGTGAAATATAGAAGTCAAATCAGAACTCAGAATAATTAAGTAATGACACCTTCGGAGCACATATATGTTAGCTGTGTGGACGTAAATACATGTGGTCTGTAAATCAAATACTTGGCTGTAGGTATGCCTATAATTCATAGCTACTTACTGACGTGGATTGTCATTTGGTATCATCTGATCAGTGGTGTAATCTTAGACAGCTACACATTTCTCTAATGTAATCAGTTCTTTAAAGATCTCATGATTCAGATTAATTGGATATTCAGAATAAGATTAGCTGAAATGCATAATATGGAAGACATTTTGAGGAACATTTCTTCTGCCAGATATATAAAGTTAATAAAGAGAACTGGGAAGCGTGAAAAGCTACATGTTTTTCTTCTACTATAAAATACTATGGAGGAAACCAAAAATTACATATTTTTTTTTCCACAAGGAAATGTCAGTTTTCACAAAATAGATAATTTTCCCACAGTTTTAAGAAAGAAATACAAATGAGCTCCACATGCTCTCCAAAGAGTTCAAGAGTATATTTACAGGCACCAACTATAGGCATATCATGCCCAATATGCATGGGCCAATAGAAATTGTACATGTGCATTTAGCAGCATAGACTTCTCAAGGATTTTTATATAAAAATCAGGTAGGCAAAAGAAGAGTCAGCTTTTAGAGACACTCATCTGGAACTTCAGACCACATCATGGCTAATGGCTGTATTGTGAAATGTTTTCTCTCACTGGGATCATTGTCAGTGAGGCTGCTTAAGTTGCTAAGCAGATTGTAAAACCAACAGTTTAACACATCTGGCATTTTGCTCTTCTCTTTTTGCATGGAAAAGAAAAAAAAAAAAAGAAAGAAAAGAAAAATGAGAGGAGAGGATAATACTGGAGAGCGTAACTGATGTGTCAGAAAGGTTTTTTAGGGAAATTAATATTATAGCAATATATAGAACTATACTACAGTAATTGGGGTCTCAAATGTGTTACGGACACCTGGTTGAATATAAAGACAACACATTTGCTTCCCAGAGAGTATGCAGTTTAACTACAGATTTGGCACAAGAAATATTGCAGTTATGAAATTAAAGGGTGAAAGCAAGGGTTACAATTATGAGATTGTGCAATTCTGCACGAATACTTTGTCTGACCCCAGCACACTTCATCCCAGACTTTGGCTGGGCTATTTATAAGTCAGAGAAAGTTCGGGTCTCATCATACTACAGTCACCAGTTACAGATTTAGCCCTCTTGCCTCTTTTTTCCTCAGCCCAAGAGCAGATAGCTCTTGTTTTGAAAATAAAATACTATTCTAATTCATGTTTCTAATACGGCCATAACTACTGAGTTTTTGATTTCTTTGTAAAACTGGTAGACTGATCTTATTTTAATCAGAATGACTTTTTTATATTAATTATCCCTTTAAAATCACCACTGCTGTTTTATTGGATGATGCTGGTGGCAAAGCACACAGCCACAGAAATCTCACTGAGAGCTGAACTACATGATAGACCCCAAGAAATACTAAGAAAGCACTAATGCTGGAGGGCAGGCAAGCCCTCTATTGCTCTCACCAAGATTGGGTGCTCCTATGCATTTCTAACACTGAAAATGTTGAACTAAGATTGTTTTAATAGAATTAACTGTCATCATTCCTTCCAGTTTGGTGCACAAGTTTCTGTGGGAGAACCCACTTGCAATTGCAGTGCACAAGTGAGGTTCATTGCCTGGTTATAACCATGGCCAAGCCTCTGTACACTGAATGAAGATATTCTAGAGTTGCTTGGGGATTTTCATCTTGAATGTCACTAATATGGTGATATATTCACAGATTATTTACTTCTTCATAGTCTTGGTCCTCAAATCTCTTTACTATTTATTCCTCAGACCATCTGTAATTACAAATGTTGACAGGAACAGGTTTCTGTAACTCTTCATCTGGGGTGTGCTGTGTCTCTTAACAAGGACCACGAAAGTCTCCTCAGGAGTGGTTCAGAAATGGTATATTATATGAATATATAAGATGAGGTGTAAGATGAGATATATTTATGAGGTGTGCCTCTATATTTAAATGCAGATCTTCTGTGATGCTTCTAGAGGTTAGTGTTGCAACTGCCTCCTACTAATCATTAAAGGCAGATTTTTTTTTTCCCATTGTCTCCCTTAGGTGCTTTCATCAGGCTTTGGATGAGAACTTTCCTGTGCAATTCCTCCTGATACAGAAGGACCCAGCTGTCATGATGGGAAACTCAGTGAAGGAGCCACTGGAAGCAGTCTGGAATTTGGAGTAAATGCAGCAGAAATGTGTCTACACTCAGAGATCATAAAATGGGGTTATAATTTACTATTTTCCACCATTGTAAGTCCAGTGTGGGCACTAGAATATTTTTCTATTTTATAGACATTCATGTCCTTTAGCTACTGCTGCTAAGACTAGTTCAAAGACTCATTCCTTTAACTCAGTAGTAGTGGTCCTACATCTGCTGTCACTCATACTGGACACTATATATTCCTTTCTTAGAAGCCGCAAAACCCTTTCCATTTGTTTCATTTAGTTTCTGTGGTAAAAGGGACAGTAGGAAAAAGTGGACCCAACATGTAAAAATACTCATTTCTTAAGTCAGGGATCCCATAGGACCAGAAACATCACTGAACAGCTTTCCCGGTGACAGTAACACTTCCTAGCCCTTTGCAACTGGGAAGCACAACCTGTACTTCCAAATTGCGTATGTATTTCCTTGTGTATGAATGTGTTTGTATTCACACGTGTTTGCATATACTAAATACAGTATGTAGCTTAATCATTTCCAATTCTGTGGGAATTTTGGCTGCAATTCCAGTTTTAAGTATTTGGAACGGTTCTTATTTTATATTAACTTAATGGGTTTGCCTGGTTTTAATGAGCATGTTTAGTGCAGTGTGACATTATGGTCACTCAACAGAATGTAAGTTGCTTTCTCGCACATTAAGTTGCAGGCCAGATTCTGATTGATTATACACTGCAGGTGTCAGCCAAAATACAAAAGGATAAGGAGGAAAGTAAAGGGGTGAAGTTATTCTTCCTCTCTGTCTGTCTGCTCCTGGTGGGGGTTGCAGAAGCCACTCTGCAAGCAGCTTGGAAAGAGATGCTGCTCACGAACTTGTCCCTAGAAACAGTACTTCTATCATCCTTTACATCTGCACAAATTATTCCCACTCTTGGAGGAAAAAAATAGTAATAATAATAAAAAAAAAAAAAAACAGCAAAAAACCCCTCAAAAAACAACAACAACCAACAACAAAAGAAACAAACAAAAAAGCACAACAAAAACACAACAACAATAAAAACCAAACCCAAAACAAACAAAAAAAACCCCCACAAAAACCCAAAACCAACACAGGGAAAGGGGCCCTTTTTGAGGCTATTGCTAGCCAAAGTACAGTTGCCCATTAAAGTTAGGTTTACACTTACTTTTGGGCTGTCAGCTGAAACATTTCTTGTGTTTGGTTGCCCATATGTACAAACAAGCCTCTTTCTGTGCAGACCTGAATAGTAACTAAGATCAGTGTTGTATATTTTCATTGTTTGATTAAATCTTGTCTGAATTATCAGTTGTATAATGAGAAGAGCTGGCTTGCTCTGAGGTGCTAGCTGTCAATGGCTATTCTTAATCATAATCTAACAAATACCAGACACAGCTATTTGGCAATTGAGTACTAACATTTTTCTTATTTAAGGTGATAGGAATGAAGGAAACATAAATCATAACATACTCATTTTCCCATATCTGAAGGTGCTTTAATACTTATCATTTATCTACATTTCAAGACAACCAATTCATGGTTATTACCAGAAAAATGTACATTTTACATTGTTGATAAAGTTAACATTACAGAATTCATCAACTGTTTCTTTTTCCTGGGTTAATTCCATGAAGGACATCACTGTTACACCTTTGAAGAAAGAGACAGTTCAACCTCATTAAGGAGAATTGCTATACACTTTGTAGACCATCATACAAATAATGTATAGATAAGTAGTAATGATTTTATGCCAATTTACACTTCTGAAGCATCGTTATGTTAATCTTTCAACTTTATCTGTTCTGTCAGTAGGAAAAAAATTAGTTCTTTTAATAAACTTTGTTTACAGATAGCCCTCGGAAATATTTTCTTGAACTAAGTCCTGATAATGTAAATCACGTCAAGTACCTAAAGAAGCCAGCTGATAACCATTAAAAAAAAAAAAAAAAAAAAAAGACAAGCTCAGACCTTGAAAAGTTAATTTCATTGGGACTGCAAACATCCTGAAAATTAAGTACACAGGCTAAACTAAATGTATAGGCTCCCACTCACAAGGGGCTTCATCATGGTTTTAAATCACAGCATGGTGCTGTAGGCTAGACAGAGCTGCACTTCCCATCTGGAGATATTTTGACTGACTCACGGGGTTTTCTGAACAGATCTAATGACTCTTCGTAAGATGTAATATAACCACATGCTTGCATGCTAGCATGGACATTGTAAAGGAGACTGACCTCTTTCTGTCCTCTTTGGGGATGCGATAAATCCATTTGAAGTATAGTTCAGGCCTGGCATGGTAAAATTTTTCTGCATTAGTTGTGGAAATTCATATTTTCTACAATGTTTTGGGTTTTTTTTTTAGATCCAGCCCTACCTCATGCTTTTTAAAAGCAAGCAGCATCTTTCTGTATAATATAGAGAAAAACTAGATACTCAACAGCTACTGAAAAACAGGCATCTCATGAAGACCCCTATTTTGAGGCAATCAAACTAAAAATGTCAATACATTCATGACCAAAGAGGAAACCTGGGATCTGAGATGTTTCTCACTTCCTAGTGATGACCTCAAAAAATTAAGTATTACCTTTCTCTACCCCAGAATATATCCTGATACAGTTTTGTTTCTTGACTCTTACCAAGAATTACACAAACCAGGAATATCACCTGCAGGTTTACAGTAGGTAAGACTTGACACAAGGAAAGTGGGAAGTGGCCTGCCTACTTTGGGGCTGACAAATTTCCATTATTATACACATGCCACTTGTCCACTGTATTGTGTTGTGGGACATCTGTCACCAAGAGCAGGTCACTGACTTGCTGATCTCTATCTACCTTCCCAGCATCTAGTCAGCATGATGGACCAGGTCTTCAGCACTAGCCTTACCAGAGGTCAGAGAGGTTTACCTGGTAGATCTCACTGAGGACAATCCACAGCAACAGTGATGACTGTTTCTGAGGCCATTCAGCTGGGCCACTGGAGAAGAAGCTCAGAAGGATGTTACACTGGCAGCTCCAACGTGATTTCTTCTCTGGAGAAGAGAAGTCTCTGGGGAGACCTTACAGCAGCCTTCTAGTACCTAAAAGGGGCCTACAAGAAATCTGGAGTATGAATTTTTACAAGGGCGTGTAACGGTAGGACAAGGGGTAATGGCTTTAAACTGAAAGAGGGTAGATTTAGATTAGATGCAAGGAATAAATACTTTGCTATGAGGGCAGTGAGACACTGAAAAGGCTGCCTAGGAAGCTGCAGATGCCCCATCCCTGGAAGTGTTCAGGACCAGGTTGGATGGGGCTTTGAGCAACCTGGTCAGGTGGAAAGTGTCTCTGCTCATGGCAGGGGGGTTGGAACTAGATCATCTTTAAGGTCGCTTCTAACTCAAACTATTCTATGATCTTATGATTTTCCATGAAAAGGCTCTTTTTGAAAAGAAGCTACTTTCCAGCACTCTCTATAAACTAATATGCCCATGATGAAAGAACATGTGACAAGAAAGAAGCCAGACAATGGTCCTAATGGTCACCATTGATAGTTCAGAATTTCAAGAGAAGACACTTCACTGACAAATTTATAGAAAAATATGGGGATTTTCCTGCATTTTGGGGAGCTGTAGAATAAATCCTCCAAATTTGCAACAAATAACTTTTTCCTGAATTAGAGCCACATAAAAATATTTTGACTGATGTTTCAGGAAGCTTTTGAGAGTGGAAAGGACTTCACTGACATATGATAATAAAGGTTCCTCTAATAAAGGAAGTTGTAATATGAAGGTTGATTTCAAACTCATTGCTTTGACGGATAGGATTGACATCACTGAAGTCAATCAGTTAGTGTGTGTGACAGTTAAACCAGTATAGCTCCACTGATTTTGTTTACATTGCACTGACTTTCACCAATTACATTACACAAGGATTAACCTGGTGTAAATGACAACAGAATGAACATCAAGCTCTCTGCTACTGACACATATATTGCCAGGCTATAGCATATATCTCACAGTGCCTTTTTCAACAACATTCAAGGTAAATATGAATTAATAAATCTGTGTGATGTAAACTAAGTTGCTGCCAAACACTTCTATTTGATTACTGCACTTCAGTGTTTGGTCTTACTAAACTCTGATATCCTTTGGACTTGACAGATTAACACATATATGAAGAAATTTGCATATTTATTTTAAACCAGATGTTCTTCAAGCAGTACAGCCAAATTCCCATCATCACTATAATCACATTGTGTATTGTTAACATAATGGAGCCATTAAAATTCCACTGCAAGTTTCTTTGTTAGGAAGAAAGGGTTATTAAATAATTTTCCAGGTGAATTCTAAGTGAATCCTAATTAAGAAGAAAGAGTCAGATCCCTAGGTAATATTAACTGTCTCCATTTACATCAATGAAGGATCTGGTTTATATCAGAGTAAGATTCTTACTTTGCTTTGCAATAGCTGTCATTTTACAGAAAAGGTGGATATAATAAAGCATTATTATATTAATAGCAGTCAACAAGCAGTGAATAACTGGTGTCATAAAATATATAGTGTATTATTTTTATCATTACTAATCAGACATATATTTTAGTTTCAGATTTTTAATGAGATTTCTGAAATTATGACTTTTTCATTGGTTCACATTGTAGACCATTTGGCTTTTTATGTGAAGATCAATATTTGGTAACACTTAGCACAATTAATCACTGATAAATCAGTTAATCCTATGTTCTGGAATGCAAAGAATGAAAGGGACACTGTTTTGTTAAAACTATAAAGAAAAGTTGCACTCCACAGAGTGATAAAGAAGTAAATCCCATATAAGAAGGAAAGATTTATTTTCTGAGAAAGAAGCCAAGAGAAAGAGGAACTGGGTGAGGTTGGAGACTGCATTCAAATAGACCTTTCAAATTCAATGTGACATTGTTTTTCTTAAAGAAAAATTCCAGATAGTCAGAAAGCAGAGGGGATATCCAAGAAAAACATACATTTGGAAGTGCTACTTTGTATTAAAAAATAAGTAATGTCCTGGGGCCAGGAATTGCCCTTTGAATTGTGGCACTGAGAAGTGAGCACAGAAGTGAAAAAATGACACACCTGTTGGCTTGACATTTCTTAAATTATTAAATCATCCCTTCCAAACTGACTGAGAGAGCTGCAGGCAGCAAAAGGAATCTCAGAGTGGCTGAGACCCAGAACATCTCATTACAGATCTCATAAGACACATGGATGACAGAGCAAAGGATGAGATTTATCGAGGTTATTCATGTTTCAAATGTCTTTAGGGGCTACACACAGGATTAGACAGTTCAGCCTGAACAGTAACAGGCCAGACAGAGAGAACAAAGGGAGTAAATCTTAAGTAAACCAGAGCATGATGGGTGATGGAGTATCTTAATATTTTATTCTGGCAAAAAAGAAGCAAAGGAAAAGACATAATGAGAGAAAGAAAGAGGCAAAGATTAATCTAAAGAAGACTATAGCCCAGAAATGGGATAGGTTTGATAAAGTGGTAGCCACTACGCCACTCACTGAAGTAGGAAAGGGCTAACTGAACACTGTCAAAGACCTGTCCAAAAGTCAGTGGAAAACTTCACCAGATATGATGGAAGGCCAGCTCTTGGCAATGCCATGAATAGCTCTGCACTCAGAGCTTGCACCGCTAGACAAACCTCAGCTGCAGGCATGTAATCTGCTGTTGCAAAACACTATTGCACATTTCCGAACAAATGCCTGGCAAATTGCAGTCTCGGAGAAGTCGACTGGATAAGATCCACAGCATTTCATTAGGATGTGTTGGTTAAAAAACTGTGTCTGAAATGTTTGAAAATGTCAGTATAGACAGGCATGATTGACCATAGTAAGTATGAAGCTTTGGCTCTAATGAGATCTGTCTAGATCTTGGTAAAGTTAACTTGAGCACAGAAACACTTAAAAACATTTAAACTGTCTAAATATAATCAAGGCACAACCCTTTTGATAGTGAATGGTAACTGCGGCCAGATTGTTACAAATGTGCCTTTTGGGGGAACATTAACACAATTTTACTATTTACACAATTATATCTCTGTAATAATTTATTGGAAAATCACTTTGGTCTCTGAGTAAAAAGCAATGTTTACATAAACATAAAAATATTGAAATACTGAAATGTAAAGATAATTTCTAAGAAAGTTGGAAACTTCTTTTCTAAGAATGTTATCTTTACACTTTTCACTAGGCCAGTGAAAGTCTGTTATAAATTTAATTCAGTGACTGCTTTTGTGGTATCACCCTTATTTCTTTTATTATGGTGAGGAAATTATGCATAAAACTAATACTTCATGAATGTGTGAACTCTGAAGATTTCATTTGGGAAAGAACTTCCAGTAAACAGCAGATGAAATCTCAATATGGTTTCAAAAGTTTCCCAGTACAGCTTGGGCTTACTTCACCACTGAAGTGTTGAGGAAACCAATAAATCAGACCAAAGAAATGACCATATCTGATCACTAAATTTATGAGAAAAAGGTGTGGAGTCTTTCTTCAGTATGACTTTTCCTTCCTCTGCATCATTGACCCAGATATAGACTTGTAAAAATGTTGTATTAACTTTTCCATGCCCCATAGTCTTCATCTCTTGCTTTTTCAACTATCACCTAAAGATTTTTCTTCTAATAGTTCTAAACCAGAAGTGAATCCATATCTGCAATGAACTAGAAATGACATGAGTTAAAACAGAATGAGTGGGAGTCAGAAGGAGAGAGACATATTTTTAGAAACTTTAACTGTCTTCCCAGTTCATGTCATTTTGTTAAGATAGCAACATTTTTGGTTTAACCTTGGATTTAACCTCGGATTTAACCTCAGCCTTCAACAATGCCAATCATAATATTTAACTTTTACCAGAGAGGTAATCGCAATAATATATAAAGAAATTTCAGTAAAATAGGCCTGTGCAAAACTTCACAATGGCTTGAAGTTTGTAAACATTGATTAGATGCACACATTTATATCCCAGTTGTGAATGACCCACAGGTTTGGTGTGAGCAAACACAAGCAGTCATGCAAATGGTGAGCAGAACTCAGGTATCTACAAAACATTTTCCTCTCCACCCTTGCCTCTATCTTTTATAATAAAAACTGCAAATTAAAAAATAGGCTGAAATGCTAGAGGAAAAAAAAGCATTGGGAAATTTTCTTTAATTGAACTGATTACTGACTGAGTCACTACATCTACTTAATCCAATGAGTCCTGAAAGCCCCTGGAATCCAAGTAGACCACAGCCTGACCTAAAATTACTGTAAGACTGTTGTCCTGAGAGGTGACACCTGTACACCAGCTTTACATCCAGTCTGGGTTAGTTATGAGCCTGGGCCTTAAAATCCCTTGTTCCCAGTGTTATGAGTCTTTTGGCTTATAGCTTAGGTCTTCAGGAGCTACATGACAGGCGCACACATGGCACACAGACTTTTCACATGCCTTCAATGCTGCGTCGCTCTTCCCTTAATATCACATAGATAGAGATCACTCAGCAAAATCAACATCCTGAAAACATTTCTTTTTATTTCACCTTGGTTTGGCTGAGCCAGCATCTGGAGCTGGTGAAGCCCTTCTGTGTCTTACTCAAACTGCAGTCCATTTCTTTTCAATGTCCTCTTTGACTCCTGCCACCTGAGTGGTTTATCCATCTCCTGAATGCCCCTCAAGAAGTCTGAAAATAACAGCTTTTGCAATTGAAGCCAAATTCCAATTGAATCCAATTTTGGTCAAAATTTTATCTGTAAAGTAAATGCCTTCTATTATCCCGAGTTTGGAGAGTATTAATAGAGGTCTTACTAGGAGTAGTGTATATAGCATCACAAAGACTTTTGTTGTATGGCAACAGTCACAGTAATAGTTCCATAACATCAAAAAAGAATTTAAAAAAAAGAATAATAATTAAAAAATTAATTTAAAAAATTGGGATGTTTAATTCATTCAGCAGCTTCCCAAATAATTTCTCTGCTTGCTCCTGCATTTTGGACTTCTGCTACTCAATATTTTCAGACTTCTTCAAAGTAACATAAGGAACCCATGAAGGCCTTGGAGGGAATGATCCTTCTCAGGGCTTGCTACTCAAGCACACTGCACCACTAGTTCTGGTGTAGTCACAAAGTCTCTCTGGCATCTCAGTGCTGGGGACAGAACACAGATTCCTGCCTTAGAGGTCAATATATGAGGTTGTTTAGCCTAGAGGAAAGGAGGTTCAGGGGAGACCTTATCATTCTCTACAACTACCTGAAAGGAGGTTGTAGTCAGGAAGGGACTGGTCTCTTCTTCCAGGTAAGAAGCCATAAGACAAAAGGAAACAGCTCAAGTTGAATCAGGAGAGCTTCAGATTGGACATTATGAAAAATGTCTTCATCCAAAGGATTATTAAGCATTGGAACAAGCTCCATCCCTGGAGGTATATACATTAATAATAAAAAAAAAATGACCCTGAGGAAATAACACAGAAAACATCAACACAGGCAGGACTGCCATATCTCTCTGCCCTCTTCCCTAGGAGTTTATCTAGGGCAGCTGCAGATGTCAGTGGAATCAGATCACCTGTAAAACGAATCATGTGCAAAGTGGAAAGGCTGAGACAACATGGATCACATCTACAGCTCCTGGACATTGGTAATTTGGTAGCTTATAGTAATTTGGTAATTTACACAAGCTGAACGTGAGGTCTTTTTCTAAATTAACTTAGTTCTGCATTTTCATGTTTGGGAACATAGTGAAACCCTTTGAATAAGCTGAGTCCCATGATTTTAGTACAGCAGTTTGTGAGTGCCAAGTATCCTTACAGACAGGCACAGCACGTGTGGGATGCATACAGGAATTTGTATGGGTAAAAAGAGAAGCTATTCTCCCCAGTCCTAAAAAACAACTTCAATACTATAAACAAAATACACCCTTGAAGTAAAAGCTGTGACTATGCAAGAAGAGGAAAGTACAGTGCTGTCAGAGAGGTCAGAATATGACCCTTTTTAGCTATAGGATACTTCAGAAATTATTTCACAAGCTTTTACTCCCTGGAACACAAGTTGATGCCAGAGCTCAAGCTGCAAAGAGCAATTGTTATAGCTGAAAGTATTTGTTTCAAAGCACTGTGGAAGTAAATGAAAGTGTCATTTTGTGCTAATGTGATAGGCAGCTACTCTGCCTTGTCAGAACAAGCAAAGTCCTGTAAGCTTTATCCCATTGCCACAGGCACTTGGGCACCTCTCTGGAAATCAATCACAGATTGGCCTGAAGAAGAGCAGAGCTGAAACAATGGCACCAGAGTAGAGGACCCTTAATGAAAGCCATTTGCTAGTCCACACCTAGGCTGTCTAGACAGCACCTCCTGTGCTTTGATCACTGATAAACCATTCTAAATGTTACCAGTGCCCCTTTTTTGTTTCTGTTTACAGGCAATCAGTGGGCCTCTGGCCATTGCCTCTATTTCAAAGCAGCACTTTTCATCTGACTGCAATCAAATAAAAAAGAACAAAGAGATGAACGTTTTGGATATGAGATACTTATTTTCCTGTGATTTATACAATTTCAAATGAAGAGTGAAAACAAAAAAGCAATTATGAGTGTACATGTGATAAATGTTTCTAATTAGGCATGCCCTCTTCATCAATTTGAAAGCAGATTTCCCTCCCAAAACAGCAAAAAATTAGTGTAAGCTTGTGCATGTGCATGTGTATGCATGATGCACAACACACACCTCTAGATTTTAGGGCCGTTGGACCCATGTTTCATGGTGCTCTTTCACACTGTTCGCTAGTACAGATATCAGCTCCACTCTGAAAATCCCACATGAAACATGCAGGTATTTTTCCAAGTGTCTCTGTTTTATGTTTTAGTCACAGTAAAATTAGAACCACAGGAACTCAAAAATCTACCTAAACCCTTTTTTTGTGAATCTCAGAACCTATGCTCACCCAGCATACAGTGGCCCATAAATATCTCAGACTTTTTAGTTATACATATTGAGCTGTAAGTTTTTAAAGATTTGTCTAAATATTGTTTTGCATGTGGAATTAAACATGTTTTGTCCAAATTCAAGCCCACAAACATGTGGTTGCCTTTAGCTGGATGTCAGTGCTTGAACTTCAAGCCCTTCTCATCTTTTATCTTCAGCAACTTGAAGTAGCCTACTTAAATTCAGCCTTTGAAACCTTCTCAGCCCCTTCCTACATATGTCATGCCAGTTCAGACATCTTAAGCCTCAATCACATACATTCTTGAAAAAAACCTAAAAGACCATAAAGTCATGAAGAGATTTAATCTCATCTCTAAATTTGGCTTGACCAGTATATCTTTTGAAAGCATTTTATTTCTTGGAATCCAAAGGCTATCTGAATGTGGCTTAACACTAAAAAGTGTCAGTCTTGTAAGGCTGGGAATTTTTGTTCTGTATACTTGAAAATATTTCTGTTTCAAAAATCAAGATCAACACCAACTCTTTCTGGGTCATCTGTAATCTCCTGAAATCATGGGTTTCTTTGCTATTTCCTCTTCTCTAAGGAGGTAAAGAAGAAATTTAACTAGGTGCCCTCAAAATTGATGACCTGATGGAAAAGGGGACAGATAGATCCTTTCCACGGCTTACTAAGACCACTGAAAGTTACATATTTTGTGGTCCTGGTTGTCCAAGTCTTTGACTTCAGATGTGGTAAAATAAAACAACATATGTCTACCCTTGCCCCAAAGACATGCACAGTATTTCCACTCCCTTATAAAAATCTCATTAAGCTAATCAAGGTTTACCATATAGTGATAGTGTAAGTGATAATATTTGTGGGGTTTTTTTTCATTAAAATGTGACAATGCATCAAAAACTCCCTCCAAAATGTCATATGCTAAGGAAGTAGGAAAGTAGAGGGCAGGAAAAAAAAGTCATAATAAACTTAGTTTAAGAATACAAGTGATGAAGAACAGAGAAACTAAGACTCTTTCCCAGTGCTATGTGCATATCATTTATTTGCTAAACCTAACCTGATGATGTTTATCCAAATCCCTTAGAGGATGCACAAAGTTTGCAGAGTTTAAGTCAAGTTCCTACATTACATCACTGGTTAAAATAGGAGAGATACATTATAAAAACAACTTCTTTAGATTTTTCAAATTCATTCCATTGGTAACATAATATTTCAGTTTGACATTATTTGAAGTGAGAGATCCCAAGGTCTCTGTGGCATGAGGCTATGAGACTGCATAGGAAAAACAACCAGTATCTAAAGCTTCATTTATTCATGTCTACTGTTTTTCAACAAAGGTAGGAAGCGAGTTTTATCTGACTGAAACAGGACTAGAGTTGTTGAAAATTATTTTCCACTCCTAGAGCAACTATTAGCGGTTTAAGTGATGCCCATTTAAGATGAAATTTAAATAATGCAGGATAGAAAACAGCCAATGACATAGTTTATAAACACTGTGATTAAGACATTGACTCAATGACACAGTAGTATGCACTTATGTACTCATGATTCTCTTATTCTTAGGAATATTCTTATTCCAGTTTAATTCAGGAACTATTCCCTTTCCTTGAAGTCAAAAGAGTTAACTAGGTGTAAATCTCCCAGGAATAAAGGAAAATGAAACAGTGCCCCTTGGAATAAAACCAAAACAGCTTTCCCAGACAGAAAAAAAAACCCTGAAATCCTATGAGTACCCAATAACTTTATGAACATGCTGCAGATTTGAGCCAAAAAGACATTAAAAACAACAGAACTTTGCTTGACTTCATCTTGAATTGCATGAAGTTTTTAATTATCTGTGCCTTCAAATTATATATTTAAACACTCACTGTAATTGGAAAAAAAACCCAGAGAAATAGGAACAAGATTGGGAATTTTTGTTCTGTAGCAGTCTTTCTTCTTCTAGCTGCAATTAGCCATCAGATCTGTCATGTGTCATTTTTCAGCTCATTAGGTGGGATTTTGGCAATTTCTGTGTACAGTAAGAGGTATTGAGCAGTTGAAACCGGGAAGGTCAAATATTAAGAGCAATGCCATCATCCCTCATCGCTTCCAATGAAAAATTCTTGCATAATTGTTTAATGTCATGAGCTGCTTTTTGTAGGACATATTCAGTTTTGCCAATTCTCATTAACTCTTGAGGCTCACAGCCAGAAGCCTGAAGAAAGCAAAGAAACATTCTCAGATTGGATCAGGCTGTTGTTTTGTTATTATCACTGCTTTCCCATATTAACTTCACAAGACTCCCTAGCAATGAGGGAGAAGACTCCAAGAAGAGTTCAGCATATGGTCCAGTAAGACACAAGAACATACATCCCTTTGCATCTACAGACTGTGTAAATAATTCACAGAATAATGCTCAATTAGTTTTTGCAAGCTTTGGCTCCAAATCAGCAAACTTGCATGTGCATTCTACTCAGGCAAGGCCCCATGAGTTCAGTAGTATTGCTGATGGGTAAGAAGAATGTACGTCACTGTGAGCAGCATGCAGGCCTTTTTCGGACAAACATCTGTAATGGCAAACATAGGACCAAATCCTTCTCTGCTGCAAATCAGCATACTTCTAGTGTTGGCTGTGGGATGGTCTGGTACTGTAGGGATTATGCCACCAGGTAAGAGAAGGAAGGTTTTCAAAACAAAAAATAATGCTTCACAATCCTGACTGTTTCTTCTCTTGTGCTATTTCATGGCAAAGTTATTTCAAGAAAATTCATAGTCTTTCTGAGAGTGTTTCAATGCTAAAGGCAGAGCTGACTTTCAAGACTCATCAATACAAAGTAATTAACTGGAGTAACTGGAGTAGAATAGTTTGTCTCAGGAAATCTCTCTGATGCGCATGTATAGATGCTCTAGTCCAGAATAAGTGAGTTTTAGTCCAGATCACAGTGTGTTCAGAAGCCTAAGGGAAATTACTTTGCAATAATTTAGTATCCTTTTTAGCTTTGAGCTTAAACTGTTCTCATTACATCAGTACCAGAAAAATACCCAGTCTTCTTTTAGTAGAATTTTTAATTCAAATAAGCCAGATGTTATGGTATAAACTAGCTAGTTTTACTTTGCACTGAAATGCCAAATCATGGTTGAGGGACAGTAATTTCCAGTTGAAGGATAGAAATTAGCAGCAGAACAGCAATATTTTTTTAATCACTGAAACTACATAGATGATAATGTCCTTTGTCTTGCACTTGCTAAATGTGAGTAGACATATTCTAACATGAATCTCAGAATTTAAAATTCAGATTTGCATTGTAACATGTTTCTCATTCTAAACTAAATACATAAGACCTAAGATACTCTACTTTTTAAAAATGTTTCATTTACATTAGTATGATATGTATAAAGTGTACATGTAAACAGCAATAAAGAAATAATGTTACAAAACTGCTGCAGCTTGAAATGTTTTTACACATTAGTCTAGAAGTTAAATGTCTCTTCTTCCTCAAAGAAAGCACTTTTTTTTCCATGAAAATGTTACCAACAATCTAGGCAAAGAAACGCTCAAGCCTACCAGATCTCCCAAAATTCTGCATTTGGAAACAAAATCCAGCCTGCCTGTGAGACTGAAGAGGGAATTTTATGTATGAGGTTTTATCTTTCCCAGAAGAATTCTTTCAGTACAAGAATGCTAAATTCTGTCAAGATACTAGATGTCAGTTTTTCGATGTTCTGAGAGAATTACCTGGGTAGCAATTTAGGAAGTTGTATCACTGATCTGCTAACAGAAACAGCTGCATTCATAGGCAGAAGGCAGAAAATACCTTCTTAAAGTATAATTCCTGTAAATGTACTTCAGTCCAATTTTCTGCTTCCAAAAGAAATGAAATTATAAAAACTCTGGCTTAAGTTCTAGTCAGTGAGAAGTCAACAAGGAGCTCACTATTAATTTCAATGGGGCCCAAGATTTTACTTCAAGATGCCTCTGTTTTCTAGTTTCTAACACTATATGGCATTTTTGGTATTTTTCTATGAGGGATGTTGATATTTTTCTATGTCTTAAAGACACAAAAGTATATGATGAGACTGGTGGTCCTGAGCCCACAGCAGGAGTCATGTATACCTCTGAGAAGGGAACTTCAGAAGTAGTTGTGGTGGATGAAGAGCAAATGTGTGGTTAGAGTTCCTTGCCTTTGGATAGGTGAGATGGTAGCAAGTAGAGTTACCAGTAAGTATTTGTCCTCATATGTGGGTCAGGTAATACATTCAGAGCTATGGTGAATGCATAGGTACATATTTACACACATCCATCTGTATACACACACAGAGGCAGTACTTAAGTGTCACGACACAGCTTTGAGGAAGAAAGTTAATATATATCACTTGACCTATAAAACTGCCAAACAAAAATCACTAAATTCTTTTATACAAAGTCTTATACCTGTAAACACACTTAGTGCTACCATTATCAGAGGTAGAGATGACTAAAAAGCACATTATCTGTATCTAAATAAATCTGTGCTAAAAAGCACAAAATCTGTATCTGAATGAAGAGCATTTTTTTCTTGTTTTGCTTGCAAAATGTAACAAATGCTTTCTTTGTTGCAGATGCTTAATTAAAAGCAGATAAAAATCAAGAAAATATTTCTTGCATTCTTTCAAAATAGACCAAATATGCCTGCAATTGTGAGCTGAAAAGGAGCTGTCTTTCTGTTTGTTAAAGAGAGACTGAAGATGCTTTGTGCAGCCTTATCTATATCTACCCCATCTGTCACATAATCCTGTTAAAAACAGGGATGATTATTCAGCTCAAGCCCTTTCCAACAAAACTGCACTATCTTACACATAACTGAGCTAGTGCTTTTGCACAGTCCATTTTTATAGTTTAGGTAATAGCAGCATACACACATACATAGTTGTGAAGATAAAACAATTTTAGCATGAAAGGGTAAACATATAATCCCAAAGGAATAAGAATTACAGGAAAAACCTGCCCCCCTGACATATATCTGCTCAAGAGAAGTATCCAGAAGATACTTAAGGGAAACAACAAAAAAATGTGATATAAATCATGCACCAGCAATCACATTTCAAAGGTGTTCTGAAATTATGAAGTTAAATAGCAAGCCGCATCACTGAATTTCTCTCTTCGTATCTGTTCCCACAGTACCACAGCACAAATCTTGTAGACAAGGTTAGAAAGAAGTGGTTATAATACCTAAAACTGCTATCATGGATTCTGAAGGTACGTGTTGTACACTTTTCTACACGATGATTGCAGAGTATCTAATACAAGGAGACGTTGCTCCCAGCTGTAATACACACAACCCTGCATTCCACAGTGTTACACGTAAATGCTTAGTGAGAGTAACAGGTTAACAAAGCATTGGCAAATAGCTTCTTTGTTCACACCAGTGCAAAAATAAGCAGACAGGGAAATTGGGGCAGGGGGTTGGTTTAAATACTATAACATGTAAAACAATTTCTCATTAATTAATTCAGTCATTAGTAGCAGTTTCCCTGAGGGTAGTGTAACTTGAACAGGATATCACAATTACAGCACTCTCCTTTTTTATCTTGTTGGCATTTGACATGAAGAATTTATCAAAAAAGACATCTCTGTTCAGCATACTCTTAAGCAGCTCTTCCTGACTTTCTTTATACATTAATTCTCATTTATCACCCTGGTAGGCAAGATCTGTAAGAGCATCAATAGTCACTGTACCTCTTCCTCTTCAGTACATATAAGACCTTTATTACTGTAGAATTTGCATACCTACCAAAGCAGTATATACTCTCCCAACAACTCTTGGATTAAGCAATCTTGATTTAATGGTTAAATTTTCAAAAGTAACTAGGCATCTCAAATGGGAGATATTTAAATACTTTAAAAAAATATGATTGCATAACTGAGTGATCCAAGAAGGGAATAAGAATGCAGGGACTGAAGTCACAACACAGGATTCTTCTCCACTACATATGGTCTTCATGGAGTTGTTGTGTGCTTGGAGCACGATTGAAGCAAACAGCTTGTGCAGAGATACTGGCCACTATTTCACTCTGTACCCTGGCCCAAGTCAAGCCACCCACTATTGCTCTGCTCCTAAGCAGGAATAACTAGAATTTAGGCAATACAAGGCTATATTCTCAAACCTGGCTTGAGATAGCAACCACTGGGAGTTTTACCCAAATAAAGATGAAATGGCTAATCCTATCCTGGAAGTTCTCGGCCCTTCAAAGACCAAAAAAGAAGAGAAAGTAAATCAGTATTAAGCTGCAGAGATCAACAGAAAAGGAGACCCATATTCCTTGTGAAGTGTCTTGAAATTTCTCTGAAGCCTTGATAGTGAATTTTGCCCTCCCTCGTGTGATTCCTATGAAAACGTAACTCTTGAAAACAGAATATGCCACCTCCATTTCTGAATGGTTGCTGAAAGCTCCAAGTTTTACTTTAATGTAATTCATTTGATGGTATCTCAGGCATCTTTTGGCATTTCTGTGCAAGAGAATAAATCACTGCCTTGTGAGATGTGTCTTGGGTCCCTCAGGACACTACTCTGTGCCCAAAGGGTACCACATACTTCCACTGAGTTGTAACATTAGGTATGCAGTGAAATGCTCACAGGAAAAATATGGTTTCAGGAAACAGGTTATTTCACACACACAAAGTCCAGTTAGGACCAAATTCTTTCCCACAGCTCTGGACTTTGATTTCTTTCCTGATTCAGCAATGAACAAAAGAGTTTGAAGACCTCAGTCTGAGAATATCGAACTGTGAGAAAGCTTTAGATGTGACCTAGTCTGTCCTTGAAACAGGATGAGGGAAATGCAAACTGCGTGTCAAATTCTTTATGGTTGTTAGCAGATATTTTGGGGTCACTTTAGAGCAATCATTATAAATTGTAATGTTTTGACTCTAGCAGAAGAAAACTTGCTCCTGTACAGTATCGGCTGGTTGCGGAGAAAAGGGAAAAGGCTTTTGGCATCCACATTTTTCATCTTCTCTTTAATCTTCTCATCTCCTATGAACAGTTGTTCTAGTCATCCATGTATGACCTTTAAAAATCTAAAAATATATCTGCCTTCATACAGCTCTTTCAAGAAAAAATCAGGGCCACAGACAGGCAGAACAAACCTCGTCGGTCTTAACTGACCACTTTCTCCTGAATAAAGCAGCAAACTGCCAAGACTGAAACTCTCCTCTTACAGACGGTCAAACCCTTTATGTGCATGTATGAGGATTTTGGCTGAACTCTGTGAAACTACTCATGTGAACATTCATTGGGTCAGGCATTTAATTTGCAAATGTGGTAAATTCTCACAGTGCACGAGGCAAAGCACTAGTACTTCTAATAAAAAGTATTTCATCTGAGGGTCAGGGAAGAGCGTCTTTTGTAGGAATGTCACAATCACGTTCCTTACCTTGCAAAATAAAGGATTACTGGGGAAATGCTGAGGTTCCCAGGCTGTGGTTACACCCCTTGGTTGTATAGATGTACGAAGAGAGAGCTTTAGAATAAGATTCACTGCACATCAATCCAGACTTACTTAACTAGCTGGAAATGAGGATGGTCTTGTGATGTGGAAAACAAGTAATTTCTGGTCAAGTCTTGCTAGGGCAAGATTACTCCTTGTTAACGAAACATGTAGGAAAGCCACTACTTGAAAACCACAAACATATACAAGTTTGGTTCACACTGATCTTTGATAGGAATTCAGTATCTGCTACCAAACTTTGAAATGGTCTCAGTGCTCTGAAAATCCCTTAAATTCATGTACTCTGCCCATCATAAATGTATCCTAAACTGTTGAGGTTTGAAATTTTCTTGATAAGCAATCTTTAAGGTAGCCTTCAGAGTCTCTCTACAGAAAGTGGAAGTAATTGTGGCATCCAGAGGCCCAACAAGTTTTAAAAAGTTAGGTCATTAATTTTGTTGTGAATACATGTAGCACGATTCACAGAATTTGTATACTCCTTTAAAGAGCATGTAACTCATTCTATTAATCAATAGCATCATCACCTTCACAAGAGCAGTGACTATTGTGCTTGTAGATTGCATCTGACTCTCCCTGATGTTGTTAAGGGGTCTTTCTGAAAATATGTGGTCAGAGCTTCAATGAAAAACTTTCTGACCACATTTTATAATGATAATGACCAACACAGCCAGTCTGGATTATAGCTGCAAATAACAATTTAACCAGGGAATTTTATCCAATGGAAAAATCAATATAGTTTACAATGAGTGCATGTCTTAATAGCCACAGGGCAGCCGCTAATATTGTCATTAAAGACATTCTGGCCTTTATTAATTTATGTTTTTCCTCTTAGAGAAAATCTATGTGAGCAATAAACATAAGGGAACACCTCTCCTTTCATTTGCTTTTCAAATGTGCCTAAATTATTTAGTTTGTCTAATGAATTTGTCTTGTACTAAGATCTTAGCTATTGGTCCTTGCCCTGAAGCCCTACCTGTTGGGGAATGGCTAGAAAACAAGGGTCATGTATCTTTAAGGGAAATGCTTGCTGAAGCAAAGTGTCAGGCTC
>WUAM01000321.1:251311-268219 GCA_024336885.1 Actenoides hombroni | reverse complement strand
AAATTGTCTATACAGCTGGCTTGGGCCTGATCACTACATGTGTGTGTCATGGTGCTGCTCTCCTCTTGCTCAGATTCCATTTACTTCATGTATCTACACAAAAAATCACCTATCCAAAGAGATAAGCTCTTATCTTTGCCATTATTTTTACCTAGGTTAGTTGTTTCTGCTCTTCAGTTTTACTAAGACGACCTCTGTTCCTCTCCCAACTTCCCACCATTTTTACCTTCAAACACTTTACTTTTGCCTGTCCTGATACATAGTCACATCTGTTCTTCCCATTTGCCACCTTTCTATGGGACATGCAATGTAAATAGTGAATATAAAATGCAGAGTAAAAAAACTTCCCAATTTAAACACAAGCGTAGCATTGCTACAATGTATGTAGACAATCACTCTTGTATGCTACTGTCCTTGATTGGATTTTTTATGTCTTTTGTAGTTATGCAGAAAATACTCCGGAAATTAAAATGTCTAATTTTTTACTTTGTGTGATGCCAAACAAAGTGAGTCTGCAATACTGATAATTAAAAAAACAAACAAACAAACAACAAAACAAAACAAAACAAAAACCAGGCAACCAAAAAAAACCAAACAAAACCCAACCAAACCAAACAAACAAAACCCCCACAGATAAATAATAAGGAAAGAACTATCTATTCTGACCTAAGATGTGTACCAAGGAAGCTGTAAGGCAATTGCCACCGCTCTCTCTGGGATCTCTGTGGCCGCTGCCTTCAGAATCAGGGATTGGAAGAAGCAGCAAAAGAAAATAAGAAAATTATGATCCCCAGGGGACTCATTATGAAACTGGATTGCAGTGGTACAAGCCCTAAGGTTGTTTTCATTAAGAAGGCCTCAGGAGCCTATCTAGAAAAATATCATTATCATTGACACTACTGGTGTGGTCTCTAAATGGGCTGTAACAGTGGAATTGCAAAATATACAGAGAGAAACTACTGAAGTAGTATTGATGGTTCCAGCAGCTCTGGGGAAGTGAAAGAAGGATCCCAATGATCTAGATATTCCCATGTGCAATCAGGATGACAAGACAGACACTGTTGTAAAGTTCACTTTAGCAGAAGAAGAAATACTTTATTTTGCATGAGGGCCTTGGTTTGTAGGGATCTTCAGTATAAAACAAAGTGGTGAGAGCACCATGCTGAGATGTGGCAGAGCTAGGTTTGGTTGCTTCTTCAGTCTGAAGAGATTTCCCAGTTTTCTGCCTGAATGTTTGGCTATTTTAGGTAATTGTGATTTTCCTGATAATTGGGAGTCATGGATTTGATCTGATTTAGGATCAGGTCCTCAAATACCTTTAAATATGGCTCCCAAATACCATAGCAAGTAAGATCATGTAATTATAAATATCTTTGATACATCAAGAGTCAGGTAAACAGGTTCAGTCTGGAAAAGAGAAGGCTCTGAGGAGACCTTATTATGGCCTTCCAGTATCTGAAGGGGGCCTACAAGAAAGCTGGGAAGGGACTTTTTAGGATGTCAGGTAGTGGTAGGACTAGAGGGAATGGATCAAAATTAGAGGTGGATAGATTCAGCTTCGACATTAGGAAGAAGTTCTTTACCATGAGAGTGGTGAGATACTGGAACATGTTGCCCAGAGAGGTGGTGGAAGCCCCATGCTTGGAAGTTTTTAAGGCCAAGCTGGAGGGGGATTTGAGCAACCTGATCTAGTGGGAGGTGTCCCCCCTCATGGCAGGGTGGTTGGAACTAGATGATATTTGAGGTCCCTTCCAATCCTGACAATTCTATGATTCTATGACATAACATTTCTGAATGATCAAAACTCAAATATCTTGTTTTCCTTACTCCTTCTTTCCATTTCATCACATAAGAAATTCTGAGCCCATTTTTCTGCTGTCTGGTCAAGGCACAATGTTCCTTTAGTTTCAGATGAAGTCCTCAATGCAAATGTGCAATGTAAATAATATGTTTAGGAAATGAAAATGTCTATGTTGAGTATGATTTTAATTTGATCTAGTTTTTTCTGTGATTTTGAATGTTATGTTTTTCTAGTTATTGCTCAGATGCACTGTATATTCTTAGTGTAGAATTATGGTATGTATAAAGAAATATATTTTCTTTTTATTACATATTGAAAGATAATGGAAGCCCTTAGCAAAGTAATGCAGTCTGATAAACCTTCTCAGTTGAGTAGAACTTACCATTACCTTTCTTATCCACATTTTATAGTTTTCACTTCATGTCATTTCTTAATAAAATTGTCTATAGTCAGTCTCTATTGCACTCAGTACACTCAGAGATGTGGACATCACAAATAATTAATACAGCCTTTCTTCCTTCTTTCTGTTTCAGATTATAGACCTAGATTTTGGACAAGTGCATAAATTTTGTATTATAGCATGAGAAGCAATTAATCCCTTTAATAAGCAATAATTCATATAATTCAGATCATGGGCTGTCACTATGAATTACTTCATTAGCCAGCTTTTTACCCTAGGCTAAAAAGCCAGCTTCATTAATTCTGTAGGCTTATTTTCTTCTCTTTAAAAAACATAGTCAAACCCATTTAAAGGAATACTACCCTTAACAACAGATACCAACCAAAAAAAAAAATTATTCAGCAGTAATTTCCCAAAGTGTTGAAATCATTTAAAAGATCAAACATTTAGATCACATTTATGTATGGAATGAATGTCACCAGAAAGGTAGTTCTTATGAGTAACGATTTTCTTCATTGTGAAGGATCCCGATTATAGTCTGGACTTCATAATGAACATATCATGCTCACATGGAGTAGAGTATACTTATTACAAATCATTTTAATGATGTATTAACTTTTAATTAGATCTACGCTTCAAATTAAATATACAATGAGGTGACTATAACTGGATTGAGAAGGGAAATTTGGGCAGGCGTTCCCTGCATTCATTTTATTCCTTCTGAGCTGTAACATTAGCACACATTTTACTGAATGCCTTCCTTATTAAGTTACATTCTGGGAGTTGCAGTGAAAAGTATCAGGGAGGAATATGGCTTTTAAATGCTTCCAGGATTATAATTTTCAATGGTTTCCCTGCATAGATCTCCAGGCAAATAAAAGGGAATTCTGCAAATGCTGTAAAACAAAACTTGAGGAATTTATTGCTGTAGCGTTTAAGATATGGCTACTATGTCTTCTCCATAATTCAAAATACCAAAGCAATGTATCTACTATTAGCACAAAGGGAAGAAGAAAAGAATCCTAATCTGCTTCATTGAATTAAGGGAGATAGGTCTAGGAGTGAAATATTGCTCTCCATGAGTAGAAGTAGTCAGTTTATGAGGTTTGTAAAACCTGTTAGCCACCAATGAAAAAACTAATGAATAAATTACCACTTTCTACTTCAAAGCCTGACAATGTGAATGCACTTAAACTGTTCTTTTTTGTAAGACATGAGCAAAACATTGTCCTTTCCTCTTGTTTGTGTCTATTCTGGTGTCTGCAAATTGTCTGTGAACTATGCACAGCAAAATAAATAATATGTCTACAAAGCAAAATTACTTTTATGATTGAATGATAATAAAGAACTCTATATATTTTCTTCACTATTTATAATGGGTTGGATAATGCCCTGCCAGGCATGACAGTGAAAGCTTTCCATTATATGTCCTTAATACTCAACTCTTTCATTATTCAGTACGTCTGAATATTCTAATCTGCTCTTGAAGAAAAAAAAAAAAAAAAAAAAAAAACCAATATCACAGCCCAGGATGATTGTGCCATATTTTTATTAAATTAACTACGGGTTGTAAATTTACCTTAACGACCATAAACATTTCCAAATAAAACCAAGATAACTCTTTGCTTGATATTTTCTAGATGAAAGGTTTGTGGATTTTATTTTCAAAGGAAATTATTATTTTCATGCTGCTATCTACTAACGAAGTGGTGAGAAATGCTTCCTCTTATTGGGATGGCAATGGTGTAGCAGCTGTGATACAAACACCACGCTGGATGAGCAGCAAATCTTGCAGTGTAGAATTGTTCCAGTAAACGTTAAGTGATTTGAAAAGACCTGACAGGCGAGAACAGCAAGCCCTGGAGTCATGTAAAATGCAAGAGAAATACCACTTTATGGATGCTTTATGATGGCTTCAGAAACAGAAACAACAAACTAGCTATTAAAATATAATTTAGCAACAATATTCCCCCCTGTTTGAAAACTATCTATGATAAATAAATTCTTTTACATTCAAGAACAATCTAAAATCTTAAGAGATGTTCTTATTTCTTATAGATGGCTACATTTGGCTGGAATGTATGGAAATAGCATTCAATTATATGCTACATTGGTACCAGTCAGAATAGCTTATAGCTGGGGAGGATCTTTTCCCTCCTTCTCTCCTTGGTGGCGTATTCTTGAGTGTATCTTAATAAATCCCTTGGAAATGAACAAGGAAAATTACTCAGCATCCTCCAGAATGTGTGAAGAGTGAAGAATATGAATATACAGTAATAAGTAAATTAATCAGTTAGTTCAGTGATGCCTTCTAGTCATACAGTGCTGTTATCCCAGAAGGCTCTGCAAATGCTGAAGTCACAGAGGAGACATTTCTGGTGTAGCCATTTTGCAACAGCAATCCTAAATCTCATTCTGAGACTGAGAAACAAGGAATAAAGTGTCTAACTGAAATACTAAGGGGATTTAAGGTAGACTAGGTAGAATTTATATTCTTTCTTGGACTTTGGCCAGAGTAGTGAAGTTGTCACTCTGCTAGCAAAGAGTGCCTGGGGATTCTTAATGACCAGACATGGTCATGACCTCTGTTTTGCAAGTAATCCAAAAAACAACACATCCTACATAACAGCGATCCTTACTGCCAAGCAGAAGCATTGATGGAGGAAGGACTGCCATGAGGAAAGCACTGATAGCATGCGGCTCTCCACAGCTTACGGGGGGAAAAATTTCTTATGCCTCAACCTTTATGCATCACTGCCACAAGGTTCAGTGTTGCAAATTGTCAGTGCCATTGACCCCACTTCTGTGAAGCACTTAAGCGTGTGCTTAACTTGGAATTAACAAAGCAGTCAGGAAATGTCATAGCACTTTGCAAGCCTTCCCTTCCTGCCATTGTATTATTTACCTAAGCAACCACCAATTCATGTTATAGCTTTTGTTTTAAGGGGCTGGGAAAAAACAGATTTTGTGATTGTGCTGTGTACTGATGAAAAGTAACTTAACATAGTTTCCCTATTCAGTCGGGTTTATTCAGTAGAACAACCTGCACATCACTGAGTAGAACAGAAAAGTATACTGGTCAAAGGATGCTGGTCAAAACTGACATTTTCCAGAGGCTTAACTCAGAAGTTCTGGGCACCTGCAAAGCTCTAGGCACCTGCGACTGCTCCTCTCCCATTTGTTGTGCACAGTTCTGACATGAGGCTCTTGTAGGAAATGAGGCTGCATCTGGTGTCCAGTGAACAAAGGCTCAAGGACCCCTTTCTCCTCAGCTACTCAGACATAAGAAATTGCTGTGTTCTCTTATGAAAGATGGCTTGGTGACAGCTCTGTGTGTCTCTGTTACTTCAAGCCTGGATATAGTGCCTTTTCGTCCAACATGGACTGTATTTGGAGAGCAAACTTCAAAGAGCAAATGAAGCAGTTGTGCATTTGCTTCATAGCACCTAATTCAAAGATCACCTGACAGCTTTAGAGTCTGCTCCAGTTCGTATTCTTAGGGGGTTGGTCACCTGAAAATTCATAGTAGTTGGATCGCAGAAATGTATTTTCATCCTTGTCTAGAAGACTTAACAGTTGCTGAGTTAAAATGAATGAGGCTGGAGATATAGCACTGGCAAGAGCATTTAACCACAAGATTTGCTTTTCTTCTTCCTGTAGCAGAGCCTAATCTGTTGCCTGTCAAAGCTGGATGATCACTGACAGCCATGATGGATGAACTGAGAAAGAAATATTTATAGATATTCATATTGTTTTTATTTCCATCCCTCCATTCACTGCTATCCTTCCTTCATCCATCCCACATAATATGCCTGTTGTCTTTTATAGATTAATTCTGAATTCAAATTTTTCCCTCTTCTTTTTTTCCTATAATTTTATGGTCTTTGAAGATAATGACCACATCTGTTCTTTAGTTATCAAATATGTTTCTTATTTTAATGATTTCCTTTGTCTTTTTAAGTATCACCTACAGCAGTTCTAAAGTTTGGTTGCACTGGTATTTTTCTCCTCTCTGGTTTACAAACTGTGGTTTTATCCTGAAGAGCATTTTCCTTCTGCTCTGAGGGACTTTCATCTCTTTCTGTCAGTTGCTGTTATAGAGTTGCAATTTGGGCAAATCAAAGCAAACCCCATTGTGTCTTTAAGCTTATCTATTTCTGCTATCTTTGTCTTTTTGATTAACTGAGAAGACAAATGGAATAAAAGACAGTTCACTGTACTTACTGTGACTCTAATGTCTGGATTTTGGTTTGGGCAGTTTGTTTTTTAAGCAAGTGAGGACTTCATTATACTAAGAGACTCTTATCTTTAATAGAAAATCTTTGGTTACATAAGAAATCTCAGGTAATCTCACATCACCTCAGGAACTCCTCAGAATAGAGTGGAGCACATTGCATCCAGATTCTGATATTTTCCCTATTTCTTTCATTTGCTGTGGTGATTCCTGGCTGGGGGAAAGGGAATGCCTCCAGCTCTTGTGCCATGACTTTCCATTCTCAGATCACACTGTTGTTCTGTCACAATTTAGGGTCAGGGCAGTCCACTAGACCTATAACAGATGCTCTCTGTGAACCCCCCTCCCTCCCCAGAGGGGAAGAGAAAGGGAATAAGGGACAGAGACTTAATGATGAGAAAAGGAAACTGGAACAGCCTTAATAAAAATGAAAGTAATAATAATAAAATGGAATATATATAAATATATACAAAACCAGTATCAAACCCAACCCCCCCAATGGCAACTACATCACCATCACTACTGATGCTGTGGAGCAGGCACTGGGAAAGTCGCAGACTGGGCCCAGCCACAGATGGGAACCGTGTTCAGGAGCTGCGTGCTGGTACTGAATTCAGGAACACACAGATCAGGATCGAAGGCAGAATGGACAGAGTCCTCCTTGGATGCCAGATAATGAAGAAGAGAGGAAGAAGAGCTTAACCTTCATGATCCCTCAGCTTTATATCGAATATGACATATGGGATAGAATCCCTCATTAGTCAGTTTAGGGTCGCCTGTCCTGGCTGCTCCTCCAAAGAGGTGCAGCATTTTACTTTCTGCACCCTCCAGTGTGGTACACAAGATTTAGCAGTGACCTTGGTCTGCATACCAATCCTTGGTACTAACTCTAAGTATTGGGTGTTATCACTGATAGAAGCAGACGCTGTCTACGAAAATAGGTTAACTTCAGACAGTGCAGTTAGAAAAGACAGACGAAAAGTAAAATCACTGAACAGAATTGTTCTGTTCTAACTCAAATCAGGACAGCTACCATCTGTGTTGCATGTCTTCATCTCCTTCCCATAGTAGTGAGTGCACCAAGAACGGCCAACTTAAAGTCAGCTCTCACTTAAGGTCAGTGAGAAGCTGCCCATGAAACAAAAACCTGGATCTGACTCCAAAGCAATGTGAAACATAGGGTTTTTCTTCTACATCACCTTCCCACCTCTCTGGATTTTGATTGAAGCAAAGCTGTGAAATTTCCCATAAGCTAGTATAACTGCTTCTCTTACCCTTCTCACCCATGGTTACTTTCCTGTGTGATGCCAAGGTAAGCCACAACAATAAGCAGGCACCCTCAGTTTACACTGAGCTTATACCTGCCATGTCTCCCAGCCTGTGAGAAGGTCCCAGGCAAGGGACCTAATTGCCTAATAATCTAACTAGAGCTGGACACCTTCTTCCAGACATTGAAATCCAAAAGCTGGACCCTTAGATCTCATTTTTCACATCTATATAATTCTTCTAAAGTTCCTTGTATAGAAAGAAAGGGTGCATGATGAGTTCTGTGAGACACAGATCACACTATATATTTAGCTGGCGTGAGGTTTTTATTTTGTAAAATGGAAGCAACCAAAATTCCCTATATGGTGCAATCATAGAAATACTGCATTTTACAGAATCATAGAATCCTTTAGATTGGAAAAGACCTTTAAGATCATTGAATCCAACCATTAACCCTACTCCACCAACTCCACCACTAAGTCCCAAGCACCACATCTACACAGCTTTTAAACACATCCAGGGATGGTGACTCAACCACCATCCTGGGCAGCCTGTTCCAATGCCTGAAAACCCTTTCAATAAAAATTTTTCCTTATGTCCAGTTTAAACCTCCCCTGGTGCAGCTTGAGGCTATTCCCTCTTGTGCTGTCACTAGTTACTTGTGAGAAGAGACCAGTGCCTACCTTTCATGTAATTGTAGAGAGGGATAAGGTCTCCCCTCAGCCTCCTTTTATTCAGACTAAATAGCCCCAGTTCCCTCAGCCACTCCTCACAGGACTTGTTCTCCAGGCTCTTTACCAGCTCAGTTGCTCTTCTCTGGACCCACTCCAGAACATCGATGTCTTTCTTGTATTGAGGTGCCCAAAACTGAACACAATACTTCAGCTGCTTCTCAGTCAGAACCCCCAGCTCCCTTTCTGCTGGACAGCTTTCCAGCCACGCTTCCCCAAGCCTGTAGAGTTGTCTGGGGTTGTTGTGTCCCAAGTGCAGGACCTGACACTTAATCTTGTTGAAGCTCATACAATTGACCTTGGCCCATCGATGCAGTCTGCCCAAGTCCCTCTGTAGAGCCTCCCAACCCTCAAGCAGATCAACACACCCACCCAGCTTGGTGTCCTCTGTCAAATTACTGAGGGTTCTCTCTATCTCCTCCTCAAGATCATTGATAAAGATGTTAAATGGAAGTGGTCCCAATACTGAGCCCTGAGAATCACCACTTGTGACCGGATGCCAGCTGGATTTTACTCCATTCACCACCACTCTTTAGTCCCAGCCATCCAGCCAGTGTTTTATCCAGCAGAGCGCGCGCCCATCCAAACCATGAGCAGCCAGTTTCTCCAGGAGGATGCTGTGTCTAAGAAAACAGTGTTGAAGTCTTTGCAGAAGTCCAGGTAGACAACATCCACAGCCTTTCCCTCATCCACTAGGTGGGTCAACTTGTCACAGGAGATCATGTTCATCAAGCATGACCTGTCTTCCATAAACCCATGCTGACTGGACCTGATCATCTGGTTGTCCTGTATATTGTGTGTAATTGCACTCAGGATGATCTGCTCCACCTTGAAGGTGTCATTCTGCCCCCCTATCCCTGTCTTCCAGGTCAGGGGGCTGGGTGTCTATGGAACAACCAGTTCTACCACTAAAGACTGATACAAAGAAGCCATTAAACACCTCAGCCTTTTCCTCATTCTTTGTCACTACATTTCCCCCTGCATCCAATAAAGGATGGCGATTCTCCCTAGTCCTCCTTTTGTTGTTAATGTATTTATAGAAACATTTTTATTGCCTTTAATTTCCAGGATATGATATAAATGCATCATGCTGCCTGGGCTCTTCTGCATTCATCTGTCTTTTCTGAGCAGAAACTAAGAAAATTCCTCAGCTTGTTTCTGAAAATCAAGTCTAAATGTGTGCACTGCAGATCCCTGCTTGGAGGACAATTGCTTGTCATCTGTTTTTCAAAGGTTCTTTTAGCAGAGTTTCAGCCAGCCAACACATTGCCCTGCTATGCAGAAGCTGATCTCCCAGAAAAATACTTGTGCATATAAAAAAATTAGAATAAAGGTTTATATGTCCCTTCATTACAGTTTCATTTTGTATTCTCTGTAATAGCCCATATCATAATAAATTCATGATGTAGTCCTGTGAATGTCATTGTTATTTAGCATTAGTTAAGCACTGGTTAATAAACCCTCACCATGTTGCTGCACCACACATAATGTACACAGTCATTGAATGGAAACTTACTCTGAAAATTTTAATGATGTCTGAAAGGCTGATTTAAATTTGTGTTGCTATGGTTAGCACTGTTAGTTGTACCAGTCAAGTGTGACTACTTCATGCATTTTTTCCTAAAATGAGTGACAATGGAATTTATATCTTATTTTTTAAGCTAATAAGGGTATTTGTTGTTATCTTTTTTTTTCCTTTTTTTTTTTTTTTTCCCCCAGAGATTGGTATTGCCCAAGTGCCACCTTGCAACACTCCACCACATCAAACAACAGAATGTCAAGCATAAGCCACAGGAATACAGTCCTCCTGAGACTGGAAGATTAAATGTCAGTTGTGTAATGCCACAGTTATGCCACCTTGTAGGAATTCTACTTGGCCCCTTTCAACTACAGTGATCAGTCATTTCCCCCATCTTTCTTTTCTACATCACTGGCACTGGTAAGATATTTTCCGGCAGTTTGTTCCCTGGTCTCTTCCATCTGCCACTCTCCCCCAGGCAGAAGTGGGAAATGGACACAATCAGGAGTGACTGAGCCTTCCAGATGAGTTTCGAATACTCCAAGGTTTCTGCCTTAGACACTGAAGTTCAGGAACCTATGTCTCTCTCTACACAGCAGAAAACTATACTTCTTTTCAAAGAAAGCCAAGATGTTTCATCATCAAGAGGTAGAAGCAATTATCATTGCAGTCCAGCATATTACTTGCCAGGAAAATACCTCACTTGACATTACTTGTAGACAGTGCTCAGTACAACATAGTGAAAAATTCTTAAAAAAACACATTTGTCATTCCTTTAGCCTGTTTCTGCTTAATTCAGGAAATCCCTCATTCTTTTTCCTCATGACTCCATTTAATTACATCTTTATGCCAGTATTTCGTATATGGAAGTTATTAGCTCACAGAAAAGTAAAAATATAAGGGTACATTCATGGCTTCATTGAAATAACATTTTTGTCTAAAATTAAAGCTTTTTTCTGATCATGGCCCCTCCTATGATGCCCTTAAAATTCAGAGTATATGTCTTTATAAAAAACTCCCCAGCCCAGCTCAGCTGAAGCCAAGAGGTCTAGTTCAATATCATGGCTGCTGGGTGGGGCTTTGGAGCTGATGCTGTCTGGATAGTCAAATTTTTATCATTGCAAACCTTTCCAGCTCTCACAGCTTTAACAGGACCTTTTGGAGACATGCTGTCTAACACTTGCCAAGTTCCCCTAATATATACTTTTTGTCTGCATTTACAGCCCATGTTTGGACCGTCATACACTTTTCTGCTCCTTATCCTACTCTGACCCATGTGTGAGTTGGTTTCTTTGAAGTTTTCTTCACCATCCAGCTAGACATTCAGGTAGGAATCTGTTTTACTGACAGATAGAGAAACATAGACATTAGCTTTTCCCAGGATGGCTGTTACCTTGGGGACAGTTGGTCACATCCCTGCCAGACTTTTGTGAGCCTCCCTGAAACATGTCTTTGATAGTCTGCCTTGATAGTGACCACCAGTGTCAGCATTCAGTGAAGCAAAGGTATCCAGTGACAACTGAGACAGTACATAAGAAGTTTCTTTGGGTTTTGGAGGTCTATTTTGTTACCACATAAAACATCTTTCAGAGTTATGCTGCATTCATCTGTCCTTCCTACAGACCTCAGTGAGTCTATAGGGCCAAGCTGTCAGAAGCTGGCAGATGTCAGCTCAGGCTGAGTGCAAAAATAGTCATGTCAAAAAACCTACTACATCCATTACAAAGTAATGGTCTTTTTTTTTTTCCTGCTTTCCAATATGAAAAGACCTTTAATATTTTCAAGCCCAACTGTTAACCCAGCACTGACAAGTCCACCATGAAACCGTGCCACCAAGCACCTCATCTACACATCTTGTAAATATATCCAAGGGTGGTGACTCCATCACTTTCCTGAGCAAGCCTTTTCCAGGACTTTACAACCCTTTCTCTGAAGAGATTTTTTCCTAATATCCACCCTAAACCTCCTCTCGTGCAACTTGAGGCCATTTCCTCTTGTCCTATGGCTTGCATGAGAGAACAGACCAACTCTTACCTCATTACAACCTCTTTTCAGGTAGCTGTAGAAAGTGATGAGGTCTCCCCTCAGCTCACAGGCTAAAAAAATGCAATTCCCTCAGCCGATCCTCATAGGACTTGATATCTAGACCCTTCACCAGCTTTACAACCCTTTTTTAGACACGTTCCAGCACCTCAATGTCTTTGTTGCAATGAGGGGCCCAAAACTGAATCCAGTATTTGAGGTGTGGCCTCACCAGTGTTGAGTACTGGGGGACAATCACTTCCTTAGTCTTGCTGGCCACACTGTTTCTGATACAGACCAAGGTGTTGTAGACCCTCTTGACCGCCTGGGCACACTGCTCGCTCATATTCAGTTGGCTGTCAACTAACACCTCTAAGTCCTTTTCTGGCAGACAGCTCTCCAGACACTCTTCCCGAAGCCTGTAGCATTGCCTGGGGTTGTTGAGACCCAAGATCTGGACCCATCACTTGACCTTGTTGAACCTCGTACTGTTGTCTTTGGCCCATCGATCCAGCCCCAGATCCTTTTGTAGAGCCTTCCTGCCCTCAAGTAGATCAACACTGCGGTTCATTCTTTTAGATATCTGTTGTGCTGTATGAATGACCACACCCATTTGCACATAATTCAATTGGTAAATTTTCTTTCCAGGTCCACACCATCTTAAAAAGCATTAGACTTACTACTGATCCTTCCTATTTAGCAAGGCTTTATTTTGTACAGAACTGAAATATGAGTCTTCTGCTCAGTACTTGTTTTAATTTTCCTCTGTGTCTTCTGCTAGAATAGAATAAAAACTATTCAGTTTTCAATTTTCAAAATCCTTTTCTGTGAACATTTGAAGTAGAAGATATTCAAACTAAACTGTGTTCCCCCAGCGCTACTCACAAAAGGCCCATTGTCGTAGACGTCAGTACCCTACTGTCCTGTCCGATCATTCCCTAAAAATATTTCCCCAGTCTAATCTCAACTAACCACCATAGAAAAGATATTTCTTCCTGTGATAGAAAAATGGATTCTTTTGGTTATTGGAGTCCAGAAAGAAGTTCAGTCCTTCTGAACTCACAGCCTAAAGAAATGTTATTTCTATCTGCACTGACAAATGATTAAAAAACAAATATATAATTAAATTTTAATTAATAAAATCATTAATAAGGCTATCAATTTTAATTATATGAGTACTATGCAACACAATAAAACGTTAATATAGCCATAATATGTTATTAATGAACAATTAATTACTATAATTAGAAGGTGAAGCTAATGAGCTGAGTGGTTTAGATTATTAAGGCAGAGTTTTTATCTTCCGCTTACTATGTCCAGTGATTTTAAAACTGAATATGGATCAGACTGTGTTTTCAATGTTACACAAGTGTAAATCCACAGGAGACAAGAGATTACATATTTCCATGAAGCTAATGTTGTACATTTTTAGAGCACTGTCTGGTAGTGGAGATGACAGTGTTAATGAACTTTATCAGAAGATGGGATTTATAGTAGCCCTTATGTCATTCCCTGAGTATGACTGTGAAGGGAGACAAAAGTAAAAAAGCTAGAATAAATTTATTTTGACTTCTCATGATTTATTTTTTCAACACTTCAGTTTACATTTTCATTTATTACAAATAGGTTTCACTAGTTTGCTCACTCTGTGAATATACAAATGTAGAAATTAAGATTCCAGAGCTACAGGTTTCTCACATTCACCAGTGGAAATGCAAGGCCAGAAAGAAAGTCTGTGATAATCCAGTCTGGTCTTTACCATGACACAAACCATGGCATCTTGTCTACTCATCTACACACCAAGCCCAAGACCTTCTCAATGAACTCATGCTTCATTCAAAAAAAAACAAAAACAAAAAAACCCAACAGTTTTGTTTTAGAAATCTCTATTAGTGAGGACTTCAATATGACCCTCATAAAATTGTTGCAGTGACTACCAAAGCCCCTCACACACACTTGAAAAAGAACAGGTTCATTTTTAATAGAATTACAGGGGTACAAGTTTGCTGAGACCCCAGTGCAAGAGAGAAGAATTGGACTGTGTTTGTTCAGATGGCGTCAGCCTCCTCCTCCTCCCGTTCTCTGTACCATCAGCCTTCACAAATCCATCCACAACATAATCATCATTTCTGCAGCAGCAGTATTTCTGCAGCATTTCTCTCATCTCGCTCATTTCCCACTCATCCTACTTTCAATGTCTCCTCTCTGCTCAGCCTTGTTAAATTTCAAGCAACCTTTAGACATCCTCAGGACAACTCTCATAACAATGATTGCCATATTGACTTTCTGTCATGGTCGGTAAGTTAAGAAATAATTTTTTGCTTTGCTTGCATGCATGGCTTTTTGCTTTAAAAAACTGTTAAACTCTCTTTATCTCAACTCACAGGTTTTTCTTACTTTTATTGTTCCGATATTCTACACCATCCCACTGAGGGACAGTGAGTAAGTGGCAGTGTGGGGCTTAGTTGCTGGCTGGGTAACAGAAGCTCATCTCAAAAAGCTACATTTTTATCACTTTATACAGCTTCCCAAGTCAAAAAAAAAATAATTCTTTTTAGAAGTCACTTAAGAGGAAAGATGTTTCTTCTCTTACATAGTTGACTTATTTCATTCTACTAAACCTGGTAAACAGCTGCTAAAAGTTTTTAGTACTTTTTGAAACATACCATTCACCTCTTCAGATGTATTTTTTTTTATTGTGCCTGCCTAACAGCCTGTGTTAACTTTACATTATAATCTTACAGTTTATGGACATGATATTTATTTTATATTCATGACCATTTAATTTCCTTGAAGCCTATGGGTCATTCTCCATCTCCAAGTGTGTAAATAACACAACTATTTCCTTCATCCACAGTTACACAAAGAATTGAATTTAAATTACAAGCTGGATGTACCAGGGATATGAGTGTAGGTCAACCACAGTTTTGGGTCCTTGAATTTCACAAAATTAAATGCCTCCTTTCAGGCAATTTCAAGAAACTGAATGTTAATCTCAGTTTTCAATCCTTCCATCTCCAGAGCACATTGCCCTTTTATTTCTTATGAAGTTAGTTTTTAAATCATTACAACCTCTGGTTTTATAATTACTAAAATAACAGCCTTGTGTTATTGCTTTCATCTGTCCACAATGGACATAAACATGGTATAATCATAGACACATTTCTTTTTCTTTCTCCAACACTTCGTTTTTATTCACGATCTGTCCTATGTAAAGGGATAAATTTGTTCTTGGTGTGAAAGCACATGGCCCTTGGAAGAGAAAGAAAACAATGTAATGTGGGTCCAATTCAGCCAGAAAAATTATTCCATTATGATCAAGACTTTATAAGAAGTTTAACACCTCAGCACCTTAAGCAATGACGGTACAACATTATACAAAACTTGTGGGATGCTTCAATCTAGTTCCAATTTAAAACCTGTATTAATAGCATTGCTAGCCCTTTAAAAGCACAACAGTTTCCACAAACCTCCAAATCCGAGGTAATTAGGGTTTTCAATCATGACAGTGTTCTTATTCTAATGGTAATTTTGGCAAATAGCAGGTAATTATAGCTCACTGAGGAACTACATTCTCACTTGAGACCTGCCATCGCCAGCCTAATTGCTTCCCAGTGAAACAATAGTATTTTTGTTCAGCTATCATTTTTTGTTATTCTGCAACTGGGACTGAATACTGCAAAATTTAACTTCTCTAGTTTACAAAACAGATTTTCATGGCATTTTTATAATATACAAACATATGCATTTTTCTTCTGTGCTTTCACAGAGAATAAGCATTTATTTATCACAAGAGTAAAAGACTGGGTTTCCTTAAGCTGAGACTCTGTGAAAGTGTAAAAATGCAACCTGTAAAGATTGTTGGAAGAACAGGAAAGGACTAATGAAAGAGCTACAGGATCTATTCTTGCATCACTTACCACCCAAGAGCTTTTATACCTGCAACTGGTTCTACCAGATCTTCTGTGCTTGCAGGCAGCTATGTGCATGTTTTTAAAGAATCATGACTCTATTACTCAATTGTAAGTTTTCATGTACAATTATTATTTAGCAGTCCCAGGTAAGATTGACAACTGCAGGGCAGACACATAAAGCAAGTCAAAGATTGCCCGTTCTGCACAGAAAAGATGAGGAAGATGAGAGAAGAGCAGCAGCCCTGTGAGAGGCCATTGGTAGCCCCCCAGTGTGGAGACCTTCTTGTCTGAGCCCTCAGTCTAGTGGCATTTATCACGAATTCAAAACACAACACGTCATTTGCCTGTCATTGTTCAGTGACTCCACAATGGCCATCACAGTGATACAGATACTATATGAAATTAATGAACTTGGTACTCACACTGCTATGGAAACAATATTTTGGTCTGGAGGGAGTCCTGAAGTTAGGAATTCTTGTGAGTTAGCTATCTAGCAAGGGAATTTCTTAACCTGGCTGAGCAGTACTTTCTCAAAGGTCTTGCATCTGCTACAGTAGCCAAGTGGGAAATCAAAAAAAAGCAAGTTACTGTGTTTGCAGAAGGAACTGTAATGTCTTCAGCATAGCTGAAGATGGAAGAATGCTTTTCTAGCAGCTGTTACAATGTCAGTTTTTGGTGGCACAGAGCGGGATAGCTGGGTTTGGTCTTCCTGCTAATTTAGCTGCTTTTCTCCTTTACTTTGAGGCATCAGATGACAAAATCATGCTCTATATAAATGAACCTAACACTGGGAAGTGTTATTACTCTCTGTAGAGCTCAGAGAAGACCCATAAAGATTCATTTACACCTGTCCTGGTTTGAGTGAGAGCAGAACTTGTTCTGTTCAGTGATTTTACTTTTCAGCTCAGTTCTTCTAACTGACTGCACTGTCTGAAGTCAGCAGTCTGTTCTCACAGGCAGTGTCTGCTTCTAGCAGTGATAACACCCCATGTTTAGAGTTACTACCAAGGATTGGTGTGCA
>WUAM01000321.1:232558-251211 GCA_024336885.1 Actenoides hombroni | reverse complement strand
ATAAATTAAATTAAATCATAAAATAGATTATTATAATAATAATAAAAAGAAGAAATTGTAATGAAAAGGAAAATAACAAAAAGAGAGACAAATAAAACCCAAGAAAAGTAAGTGATGCAAATGAAAAGAAATTGCTCACTACCAATTGACCAATGCCCAGACTGTTCCAAAGCAGCAGGCCACCATCCCCTGGTCAACTCCCCCCAGTTTTATTGTTCAGCATGATGTCATATGGTATGGAATATCCCTTTGGTCAGTAGGGGTCAGCTGTCCTGGCTGTGTCCCCTCTGAGCTTCGTAGAATCATCAAATTGTTGAATCATTTGGGTTGGAAAAGATCTTTAAGATTATCAAATCCAACCATTAAATCTACCCCACCAACTCCACCATTAAGCCATATCCCCAAGCACCATATCTATATGGCTTTTAAACATATGCAGGGATGGTGACTCAATCACCTCCCAGGGCAGCCTGTTCCAATACCTGAAAACCCTTTCAATGAAAATTTTTCCTAATGTCCAGTTTAAACCTCCCCTGGTGCAGCTTGAGGCCATTCCCTCTCGTGCTGTCACTAGTTACTTGCAAGAAGAGACCAGCGCCTGCCTCTCTACAACATCTCTACATCTTGTGTACCTCCAGTCTACTCATTGGCAGGGCAGCATGAGAAGCTGAAAAGTCCTTGGCTTACTGTAAGCACTGCTCAACAACAAAAACATCTCTGTGTTGGTAACATTATTCTCATCCTAAATCCAAGACACAGCACTATGCCAACTACTAGGAATAAAATTAACTCTATCCCAGCCAAAACCAGGGCACAGTATTTCTTTGTTATTTGAATGTCTGATGTTTTCAATACTCATAAAATTTACTTTCTTGTCCAGTGTGGGTAAAACAGCTTTAATTGCTTCCTAAAGATTCTATTTTTTCAAGGAGTAATCTTTAAAGGGGAGTACAAAAAACACTGAAAAGCGGGAGTGTCGTCCTTGCTTGTATAAAGTGAGCAGGTGGAGTGTAAGGAGTACACAACCTATCCAAAGTATTTCAAGCATACTGAAAATAAATAAAATTTAAAATAAATAATCACATTATTTGTTTGCATGGCCTCAAAAACCTACAACTCCCAAGTGTATCTGGGCTTTTGGGAAGAGTTTTTAATGTGTTTCAATTGTCCATTCATTGATATGAACTGAAACCAAAGCAGTGACCTACCTGCAGGTCTCAGAGTAGCATAAATGGTGCTATAAATGACATCGTTACATACTTTCCCATGGAGCACGGCTAAGTCCCCCAAAGAAGATTTGCGGTCTGGAAAATATCAATAGAGGCATCTTCTAACAAGAGAATTCTACTTGGTTAAGTCAAAACACATCCTAAAGTTGCATTAACTTCATCAGAGGTTTATCTGAAGGCAGGAAGAGGAAGGAAGTTCATTTTTCAGTATCCTTAGAAGGAAGTAGTTCTGGATTTTATCATAGGGATAAAATATATAGATGATACTGTTTCCCAATACTTTTCCTGTATAACTGAAAGAGAGTGAAAAAGAATTTGAATGTTTAGCCTTTGTCAAAATGAAACATTTCAACTGAGAGCAAATGAATTATTTTATTTACAGTGAAAAGGTTGACATTTTCAAGTTCCGTTTGTAATTCACATGGAGACAAATATCAAAATTGCCCAATGTCCTGTGAAATGGAACTTCTGCCCTCTTCCTCATTTGCTTGGAGAAATGAGATATTAAGTGTGAGACGATGAATTAGTTTTCATGTCCGTTCAGTCCTAGCTATCTACATTCAAGAAAAGTTTTGGTTACTTCCAGTCACAATGACAATTTATGATTAGTTCCAGCTGCAGTGTTGACATCTGTCTACTGCAAATTGAAGAGACTGTCTTTCACCCGTTAGCAGCAATTCAGTTGAGTTTGAGTTCAGCATGGCAACTTATAAACCAAAACTAGTATTTCAAAACCATTTACAAAAACTCAAACACTCTATTGATACCTTAAGATGTCAATACAATGAAGGTCTGTCCTTGATATTCTGGAAAGAAGCTTGGCCTTCTGCTCTTTCCTGAAATGAGGCAATTTCAAATAGTTTCTTTCCTTTATTTCTTTTCAAATGGAAAATGTCTGCTCTGAACTCTCTTTAGCTTTCAGTATTTTTACCCTGTTATTGAACTATTACAGCATTTGAAATTAGAAAGGAATGCAATTTATTTACTTTGGATTCACTTTGATTTTTCTCCACTTTTGCACCTTTTAAAAATATCTTGGGACTTAGGATATTTTTGGCAAGGCTTCTGAGGACCTGTCTGCCAGAAAAGAAAACAAAATTACTGATCTGGTGAGAAGCAGATGGATTATAAAAGGTACCTGGCATGGAATAGATCTGAAAATGAAGAGCAGGAGGATGGATCTCTGGTTGCAGTCTTTCAGAAAAGTATTCCATTGAACATGAGGATTACCAGAAAAATGGCCCTCCATTACTTATACATGCGGTAAATGTTAAGAGTTTTAGGAAATTTTGCCTGTGGATGTGCACATATGATTTCATACTACCGCACAATGAAGTTTCTGCCCTCTCCTGGTTGGAGAAAATTGCTTTCCATTTCTTCCATGTCTCCTGGTGCTTATAGCAGCTCCAAGGCTGGGCTCACATCATGATCACACTCTCTGATCCTTCACATCACCTTCATGTTAGCTAGCCCCTGATAAGGGCTGGAATGAGTCTGTTACCCAAGGAAACCTGGAAGAAGGGAATGGAACCCAAATGTCACAAATAGAGTGGATTGTTTCTTCAAGAAGTTTGATGGTATACTTGGTTAAAAATCTGTGAAAACATTCAAGAATGATTTCTACTCCTTATTTTCCAGCCAATGCCATGTGTTGGCTTTGTCTGTGTCAATGTCATACTTTTCCTGTGATAACCTGAATTTTCTAAGCATGCTCAGTGGTGCCACACCTATGCAACTACTGCTATACATTGCTAACATAGGTTTAGTTCTTAGGAGTGGCTTTCATGTGAACAGTATCTTCATCAGAGGCTTAGCTGTGGACTTCAAACCTGTTACATTTTATATCCACGCAGTATCCAATAGGGCCCTGGTCTTGAGTGCGGGTCTAGAACTCCTGGAGGGCTGGAATGCAAGCTGTAATATTTAAGCCTTAAATGAAGAGACTTTGATGCATGGACATAAGGTATTTAAGACACCTTTCTGAATCTGAGCTGTCCTAACAGACTTACTGTTCTGTTGCAAAGTAACCTGAAGGTAGACAGTAAAAATTTGCTCCTTGCATTCTGCTTGGGAAAGATTGGCTGATCTTGAATATAGTGATGATAAATCAGATCTAGCCTCACTCTGTGGTTATTGTGATGGATTAGTACTGCAAAGAAATAAAATCTCCTTCACCACAAAGTTATCTATGATAAATATAAATGTTAATTCTCATGTTATCTTTCTGACAGTTAAGATCCTAATGGTCTTATATACAGTGGTTTAATATTAGTGTGGTTTCATTTACATCAACGGACCTAGTTACTGTTTTCTTGATGTACGTGGGCATCATGTACACTTCAATGAAACGAGGCACAGAGTAGCAGGAATAATTAAATAGGTCCTTAGGCATTGGGATACCGGTGCTGCCAAGGTCATACTTCCCTTTGCAAGATGACTGTGGGTATTTTACAGTAAGTCAGAGCTGAGGCAGGAAAGAGCAGCACTGAGTGGAGTGTAGAGGCTGAATCATTAAGGGCAGAAGCATGCAGTTTTTACAAGGCCATGAACAATCCTGATTTGCCTTACAGGAGAACCGGGAGAGCAGAGCATTTCCTGGGACTACTCAGTGCATACCTGTGACATCAAGGATAAATCAATCCTCAGTATTGGGCTGATGCTCTGTGAGCATAAGACCCACCTCTGAGGGTCATTTTCTCCATGAACAAGACTTTTCTGGGAAATTACTTAAACATAGAGGGATTTTTGCTCTTCTCTCTTTCCCGCAATCTTGCCTAGAAAACACCAGGAGTTGTGAAAGTACAATGCCTTTGTACCAGCCAGAGGCTGCCTAGAAATACAGGTGAGGAAAAGCCAATACTTGCCTCCTACCAGCCCACTCCATTATAACACAGTCAACGGCCAGAAAGGCAGAATCTGAAAGCCAGACATTTTCACTTCTGATTTTAGTCATTTTAAGCCACTGCTTACGCTTTAGAACAAGTCTCCTTTTTTTTTTTTCTCTTTTCCTTTCTTTTCTTTTCCTTTCTTTCCTTTTCTTTCCTTTTCTTTTCTTTTTTCTTCTTTTCTTTTCTTTCCTTTTCTTTCCTTTTCTTTCCTTTTCTTTTCTCTCTTCTTTTCTTTTTTTTTCTTTTCTAATTTCTTTTAAATAAATAAATAAAATAATAAAAAAAGCAAACCATAGCAATCCTTGAATTGGCTGTGAGATGGAATGAAAATAGTTATGCCGAAACCAACGAGTTGTTCTTGCTTGATGGGTGTCACCAGAGCATCATGCGCTGTGCTAATTTCTCAGCTTGCGACTAGACATATTTCAACTGACAGTTGAAAGTGGGCTGCAGATTCCACTTAAATCATGTTTTTCATGCTGAATAATGAGGGCAAAACACAAACCAATTCTGGCAGTTAAACTACGCACTTAAACCTTTCATAGTGTTGTCAAACAGTATAATCCTTCAAAAATCTGAGTTTGAATAGCCTCAATATTTTATTTAATGAATTTTAAATCCTATAATTACCATAATTAAGACACTCCTTTTGGATTATGTTAGTGTGCTGCTCAGAGAGAAAGCTGTAGGCAATTTTCACTAAAGATTTTCCTGAATGCAAATGATACATACAGCTCATTTTGAATTCATTGTGATGCCATTTGGGGAAGCATTTTTTTAGAATGTATCAGGCAACTTTGGTGTGGAAAGTCTGTGACACCATCCAAGGAAAGACTTAGATAGAAAGGACCTCATTATCTTCATACCTGACTCTTCATGTGCTGGCAATGCACCTAATATAGATGTTTCTAGCCCTCATTTGGTAAAATAGGATAACTGGAAAGAAGTAAAAGATTTTGGGTTATTATGAGACATACCCTGAGGACTGAAAATAAATGTTAGAGGTATGTATGGGCCATTGGGAAATAAGATGCAACTTACTGGATTCATACTGATAATTACTGATCTAAAAAACATCTAAACCAGTTTCAAGGTCAGGAAAGAAATTTATGGGAGAAGAAAGGAGAAGAGGCTTTAGGATGCTTTCACACCTGCTCCCCTAGTCCCCATCATCCACTGTCCCAGTGCAGCACTAGAGCTACAAAGGTTCCCAATGAGCCAAAAGTGCCACAGTGGCAGTACACGGACAGGAACTCACTGGACAGCTCAGAGCATCTATGAGGTCTCCAGGGCTCCCTCTCATGGCCTGCTCCATGGTCCTGGGCTGGAACACCAGACCATTCCTCTGCTGTAGTAGCGTATTGGTACCCTCTACCTGGAACAGCCCAACTGAAAGCAGAGGCTCTGAACTTGGGGTCATTTCAGAGCCAAAATGACTAATCAAGTCACCACCACACAGGGATACTGATACTGCCAGATACACAACATTCATGCTTGTGGATTTCAAGAACCAGCCTCTTGTTTTCCAGTGTGGTACTTAAAAGCAACCCTTCACACACATGCATCTGGGCCATGAACTACCCCAAAAGAAGGATAATATTCTGAAAATGCATCAAAGAAAGGTTGTGCTCTGCAGTATGGGGGTGTTTGAGTGGAAGGGATGCTGCAAGACTGACTGAGTTGGCCTGTGCAGTTTGATCCTCATAGGAACAGGTATTGCCATATCAACGGGTAGAAAATCAGGGTTACTTGTGGCTCTGTGGCTATAAGCACTTTGCATTTAGCAATTTAAAAGGTTTCACAGAAAACAAATCAATATCTCTGAGAGAATTCTGCTTCACACCCAGATCTGCAATTCCCAGCACTGTCAAAGGCATCTCTGAGTACAGCACACACAGCATGATGCTCATTTGTCCTAATAGCTGCATAGCTGTAACTAGCTACCCCCACGTAAATTAATAACAATTAAACTATAATAAAGTTATTGGCAGATTTAATTTAAATGGATACAAGGTATGAAACAAGAATTTGATAAAGGAAAAAAAAAGTATTTTTCTTTAGAAGGGCCTAGGGAAAAAAAAAGATTTTTATATTTTATGAAGAAATTTATAGTCAAAATTAGTAGTTGAAGGCAGCAGAAAAATGGTTCTTAGTAACAGGTGCCACTGAAGTCTTTAGCACTATTCCCTCAGCATCTTGAAGAGCTACAGCTGAGATGAGTTGTGATTTCAGCCCATTCTCCAGCTCATGGTTTCCTAATTAAGCATAACATTATTTAATATTTTTTTCCTGGGGTGAAGATTTACAGTGAAGCCTAGGTGAGCAAGGTGTCAAACCTCATGAAAGTTTTCAGGACTTAGGTGCCCATCCAAGTCCTAATGACAGAAACATAGAATGTCAGGGGTTGGAAGGGAGCTCTGGAGATCATGGAGTCCAACCCCCTGACAGAGCAGGATCACCTAGAGCAGGTTGCACCAGAACATATCCAGGTGGGTTTTGAACATCTCTAGAGAAGAAGACTCCACAACTTCTCTGGGCAGCTTGTTCCAGTGCTGTCACCCTCACAGGAAAGCAGCTTTTTCTCATGTTGAGGTGGAACTTCCTGTGTTCCAATTTGTGATCGTTGCTCCTCCTTCTATCACAGGGCAGCACCAAAAAGAGACTGGTCCCTTCTATTTGAAAACCACCCTGCAGATATTGTAAACCTTCATAAGATTCCTCTCTCAGTCTCCGGACTAAACAGTCCCGGGTATCTCAGCCTTTCCTCATAAGAGAGATGTTCCTGTCCCTTAATCATCCTCGTGGCTCTCTGTTGGATTGTCTCTAGTACTTCCTTAGTATTCCCTAAAGTACAGTTAAAAATTTGTGCCCTAAATATTTATTCTTAGCCCCTAACCATTAGACTACTCATTTTTATTTTGATTTTAGAAATGTAACCAGCATAAAAATAATTTAAAAGAAGAAGTTAAGAAGTGGGTACTTAAATGTTTTTGAGAAACATCCTTGGGACAACATTTTTCAAAGACTTTCTGGAAAATTAAGATATGGACACCTAGTAAGTAGGACACAGAAGGTTGTTAAGGCAAAGTAGGAATCTCAGTCCTTTTGTTAAGTTTGCAAAGGTTTTTTCAAAATTCACAGGTTTTGGTCATCTTGAGCAATCAGCCGCAGGCAACCTGGCCCATAGACTGAGAAGTGCAGATCTACATTCTTGAGTAGAACTTTAAATCTAACTGAAGTTTTTTTATCTTCATGTAAATTAATATAAAACTCAGAACCAAAAAGAGATGAATTTTCAGTTACAAGTTTGTTTCCTTTCATATGTAAAACTAAATTCAATCAGTGAAAAAGACAGTCAGGGTTATCATCTGATGAAAACTGGCACAGGCTTACTGATTTAAGGGAAGTTAAGCTGATTCTCAAATAAATGAGCTCTGACCTGAGAAGGATGAAAGATGTTTTCATTTATCTCAAAGTAGGATTTTAAAACATTGAATTATTTCATTTACCTTTGATTTTGTCCAGAAAATTTATCTTTTGCCTGTGATTAAAATCCTATACTTCAGGGCATGTTTCCTACAATATATCCTATTTCTTAGGTGCTGGAGGCATGCCCTGGAGAGTACTATTCCTTACTTAGTGTGTGTCAGACCACATTTGACACAGTCCATTACACTGACACAAGATTTATCCTTCTGATAAAAAAGCACAATCTTCAGCTGGGCAAATAGACCTCAGACTAAAGTTCGATAACAGTTCAGAATGAAAAAAATCTGGTTTATAAGACACTGATAGTATTCACAAGCCCAGAGGTTGTGTTTGCGGTGCCTGTGCTAGCATTAGATATAATTTAAAAGACCAAAGAAAGGCAAATTACTGTATTAGCTCTATTTCCAGGCCAGTTATAGAGGTACTGATTACTTGTCATATCTTCTACAGACAACAGAAACTTCACCCTGCAAATCAGATGCTCTAATTTAAGAGGAGTCTGTCTCCTTGGTTAAGAGATTACACTGTTGAAAGGAAGCTGCTGTTAGAAAAAATATTTAATCTTAAAGCAACATAGACCAAAATAATTTGGACATGAGGACTTAGGTTCCCAGCTGTAACATTGATAACAATAACATTACCAATATCAACTAGTAGAAGATATCATAAATTTGATGTGAAGAATAAACACTGAAATAGGACTCTACAAATATTCCTGGAGTGTTTAAAATTTCACTGAAAATAGAAATGAGTGCCTTTCTAAATTACCTTCTAAATTTATTATTTTTCGAAGTTTAAAAACAGAATTACAGTAATATTCAAGTAAAGTAGTACCATTTCACTAGCACTTATGGCAGAGGTCAAAGTCTCTTATAAAAGACCACCTTAGTTTTTCAATATCTTCTGTAAAGTGACCTCCGCTCACCATCTTTGGATCTTACCTCTTGATTCAGACTAAATTTTCCCTCTAATCTCAGTAGCCATGCCTTTCCAGAACACAGTCTTCTATCCTGCATCTTGCATTTCAGTTCCTACTTTCGCTGTTGACTTTATTTAAAGGTCTTTCATACGACCTTAAATAAGGATATGAAAATAAATGCCTGGGAAGATAGCAAGATCTCACTAGTTTATGAAAAATTATAGTGTCTGTTTGTGTTTGGGTTATAAAGTGGGACACGGAAAGGAAATTTCCTGGGATGTTTATGCATGAAAATTACTCCTTTTGGCTATTGTACTCTATTTATTCTGGTTTAACAAGCCTAGCATCTTGAGTATCAGCTTTGCACATTGTTTCATTTATCTAAAGACTCAAGGCAATCATAGCAAAACCTTGTCCTGTGTAGTTCTTAAGAACACCATATACTCAACCCTTGGCTAATTCAGGTGTATGAGGGGCAATACAAATTCAACTGCAGTAATGACAAATATTCTGTATTGGATTTGGATGGATTGAACTTAGCTTCTTGAAATTGCTGATATTCCTTTGTGGTACACGTCACTGAGGTCATGAAGCTGAGTAAAACTGCACAGGACCTATATAGATTATAGTACGTGTGATTCCTTACTGTCTGTCTAGGGGCTTGGTTTACTTCCTTCACGTATATATATATATAGGAGACCTCCTATAGAGCCCCCAACATATGTGCAAGTAATTAAATTACACCTATTGTGGGCCTTTTACCCCAAGCCTCCCATTACCAGGTTTTTCAAACGTTGTAATCAAAACATGTTTATCCTCCAACACCAGGTACTTAAGGTAAGCCTGGCAGAGCCCATTGTAGCCCTGTGGTGGCTAAGGTGATAAGGTGAGCCTTAAAACCAGCTGATTCCCTTCCGAAGGACACCCTTGCCTTTCTCTTGCTCTTACACATTGACTTACATGATCACTGCTATAAAATGCCCCTGCAATGAGACCTTCCAGAGTATACCGTCAGACTCAGGTTGTAGGTGACTGTTGATGACTCCATCTCCCTCCTCACATTCTCCCTGTCCTCCTGTCATCCCTCATATTTTTTTCATCATTTCTCATTTCTTTATAGTTCTTTCTTCCAGCCAAATTCAACACCCACCAACTGTCTATGAGGCTGTCCTGGCCAGTGAATACCTGCTTTACACTGAGGATTTTCTCTATTTGTCTAACATCTAGGAGAAAGGAGAAACTGTCTTTTTTAAAAGTAGGATTAAAGCACTGACCAAACACAGCACTTAGACACAACCTGAAACATAAGCAAATCAATAGGACTTCTCATTTGTTCACATGCTTACAATTAAGCGTATTCCTTAATGCTTCCCTGGACAGGAGCCAAAAGACAGCAGTAAATTGAGTTGAGATCCCAGAAATTGCATTCTTTTTACAGAGGCAAATTCACTCTTTGTATTAGCAGATGACACAGACACATAATCAAGCAACTTACAATTTGGGGTGTTTTATTTCAATTTCTGCAAGTACGGTACTTTGCCCTACAATTAAATAAAGAAAAGGACGACAGAAATCCAAAAGAAGCAATGGCTTGGCACCTTTGCTGCAAAAAATTCCTTACCACTGAACATGGTGGCTGAGCTCTCAGGTTACATTACATCAAACAAAGACTCTTTAAAGAAAGATCTCAGCAGCATAAAGGTTTTAGCAATTAGAACAGAAGGGGAGAGACAAGAGATTACAAGCAGAAATTGGGAGACTGAGCTCTGATAAAAAGTCAAAATAAGAATAAATAAGTAAGGATGTGATACAATCCTGAGAAATAACAATTCTACAGTATATAAGCACCTTTCAGGAACGTATTAGATAATGTGAACAAAACCTTTAATGAGTCCTTCAGCTTCCTCCTCCTTCTTTCCTCAAGGAAGAAAATCATACACTTTAACGTTCAGTTTTGGTAAACTTTATGGATATGCTGTCTTGTATTTCCAGCAGAAAGAAAGGAATGACTAGGTAGTGGTGCCTAGTCATTCCATACAGTGACAAAACTCAATTTGGGTCTCCAGTTCTCAGTTTCTGGCTTTGCCATGGTAATGCCAGCCCTTTCTGACACAAGCTGCCTTCATAGAGGCAGCACAGCAGAACGGCTGTTGACAGGGATTTCCACTACCCCAGCCTGAGTTAAACTTGTAAAATGTCCTCCCAGCTGGGACTCTGAAAGATAGAAAAGAAGTATGTGCCTGGGCAGACCTAAGTGGTTCTGTATTTGTATTAGAGCAAGTCAGTTAAAGAAGGTAGCCTGAGGACAGATCTGAAAGTGATGCACTATGTAACAGTTTTTGATATCCAGGGCAATGTCAGCTCTGGGTCAGTCAAGAGAATAAGTCCTATGAGGAAAAGCCATAACCTTCAGCTAAATTTTTTCTTATTATATAATTAAAGATTTTATTTCAATTTTTTTTTTTTCCAGTCTTGGAGCCTAGGAAGAGAACACTGCAAGAAAAAAAAGTTAAGGGTACAGGTAGAAATGTGTCCATACATTTACCAGGAAAAGTCTCAGAAATTACTGTGTTTCAGCTTCATTACTCGTTCCACAGCTGAGAAGTTTTTCTTAGGGATGTCTCTTCCAGTTGCCCTCATCTTTTCTCTCATAAGCAACACGTTAATGCACTAATCCTCTCACTACCTTTTCTCCACAAGGAGACGATTTGCATTTATTTTCTCAAAATCATTTTTCAGTATTTGATTATCTTTATTTCCTTTAGACCAGCCTTCCAATTCTCTGCAATATTGATATTTCATTCCTGAAATAATTTTTCTTTTCTAGCTGTTATTTTTTGCTCCTTTACTACAACTTGTAATCTTTATCATTTCACAGTTTCTCCTTTCTCATCAACCTTTTAGCCATTCCTTCCAAATCTAGATGTGTATCTCTGATTGTGTTATCAAAATATTGACAAAATGTTTTTCAAGAACCTGGCAGACATTCAGTATGTCCTAACACATTTCTCTCCTGGCAGACACCTACACAGTTAAAATCCCTCCTTCCTACCAACTTCCGTATTTAGGATGACACTGATAGATACTTTCCTAAGAGCCCCATCCACCTGACCTTCTTGTTTGTTATCTTATTACAAATGCTAAACCTGAGAGGTCACACCTTCCTCCCTTTATTTCTACCTATACACCTGCCCCAAATTATTTTATGTGCATGCATGTTGAGAGAGAGATATATAAGGCAACACCTTCTTCCATATTTCCCTGCCTTATATATCAGGACAAGCTAAATCCCTTTACATGAGCATTCCACACATATGGATTAACTCAACACATCTATTATTTCAATACTGCAGGACTTTATGTTTTAATTCCTTGACTTCTTGATGATGTAAATGCTTTTTGTGCTCTTAATATCCCTTTCCTGTGGATGTGAAATAATATGTAGGGAGACACTGTTCAAGGAGAAACCTATTTTAAAGGTGGGGGGGTTTTTTTTTGCCATTGAGTAGAAATTATTTGTATTCTAGAATTTTATTTTATTATCATATTAAATGAAAAGTACTACTGAATAATAGCACTTTTCTGTCCATTGTGGAGAAATATACATTTATGTGGTTACACACACAACTATGAGTGCGGGCTATGCATTTTGCCCATATACAGCAACACTTGAATGCCTCTGTCTAGCTTGGGTCTAGCAAGTAAATCCATGTATTTTAGTACATTATATGTGTAGTAGCTGACAGCAGTTTCTGACCAGAGGCATTCAAGAACTGGAGACTATCACTTACTGTTTTTTCTACCATTTCCCACAGATGCCAAATTCTGGGCCAGATCCTCAGCTGGACTCAGCACATGAGCCTCAGGTTCAGCATTTCAAAGCATGACAGAAATGCTTTAAGTCAGATGAGCCCTCTAAACAAAAACTTATTTATTTTTTTTTTGCTTATAGCAGCCCATGTCATGTGTACAAATAGATTATATGATGGAGTCATCTGTGGCTCAGGTATATGAATAGACTCAGCTTATGTTTTTAGCCCAATGTTCCGGTTCTGTATATAACTGTAAGTTACTATCTTTTGCAGGATAATAACATTAAACCCTTTAAAGAAGTGGTGCATTTTGTAATCAAACATAAACAATTAAAGACAGAGTGAAACTTGAGCTCAAAAATACAGGTGATCATAGCAATCAGTTACAGAACTGGAGGTTATTATAAAATCATTAAAAAGGAGCTAAAATGGAAAACTTTTCTTTCAACCAGAGAACTAAGAGCTTAGTCCTCTTGCCAAATATCCTAAAGAATGGGGAAAGCTTTTCTTTTTGGTGAAAAGAAGAGCAACAACCTGACAGGGCAGGACTGAGAACATGCCCAGACAGAGTTTGGGATAGGAGCCCAGTTAACTTGTTCCAGGGTCAGAGAGTGGTTCCTGGACCATTCCACCCCTTACCCAAGTGTGGTGGCCAGCACCTGGTGCAGCTTGTCCCAGGTGAAATAACCTCTTGGCAAGAAATGCAGAACAAGAGGCAAGCGAAGCTCAACCCTAGTCTGTAACTACAGAAAACACCAGCTGAGTCTGCATCTTGAAGAAGAGCCCTGAGGTATTTCCACAGTGCTACAGTTACTGCCTTGTCCCAACATCATACCAAACCTATTCATTGCCTTAGATCATTGCACAAAAAAAAAAAAAAAAAAAGCAACCTATGTGGAGTATCTTCTTCCCTTGCAGGTCTTTGTCACTGTACATCTCTCTGCTATTCCTCTCTGTGTATGATCTCTTTCACCTGCATCAGCAGTTGCTGGCAGGGTGGAGATCAGCCCAGGTTTATGCCTCATCTGAGTGCTGGGGGTGGGACCTCCTGTTGCCATCCAGTGCAATGGCAGGTGAGCACATACAGCAGCTTTGGCTTTAGCCCATGACAGTGCAGATTGTGAAATGGCCTTAAAGAAGTCTTGCAAATGCTTTAGGTTCACTGACCCTCTATGCCAATCCAAAACAGTTGTAGTCTTTGTGCCATGCCAGTTTTCCACTAGTGAATCCCACCAGCTATCCTTGGACATCTTCTGTCTTAGTGACAGGCAAAAAACGCTGATCAAAAATATACTGATTTTATTTGAGTTCTTTATCCTTTCAGTATTTAGTACTGGATATTTTAATGTACAAGTGCATTCAGATTCTTCAAACACATTTAGAATTAAGTTATTTAGGTTAAGTAAGTTGAAGAAAAAATATTTAGATATGTCTGTTTTGAATTTGTAGTGGAGAAACTCTGGACTGTTAAATACAGATAGTATCCCTGTACAGTGAATCATCTGAAGGGCTGTAGAAAATGTGTTTCTGCATACAGGCTGATGATGTTAAAACAAAAATTAAAGAGTGCCTACATTGTTACAGGTTCTTGTGGAGCTACAAGTTTTTAAACCGCCTAGCTGAAAGGGGTGCTTTTCTCCATCTGGAGCTCTTAAAACCTAAAAATATAATACAGTTTTATATATTATAAAAATATAATACTAATTGCAGTTAGCCTAGCATCATTATAACTGTAAAGAAGAACATTCACATATACAATATATGCAAAAAGGACTTGAATTTTCCTGTTCTATTCCACCATTGTGTCTTGCCCAAATAAGAACAGTATTTTAATCCTAGAAGGTGTATGTACAATATAAAATCCTTAAAAAACTTAATTTAAATTCCAAACCAATAAGAAATTTAATAGTTCCAGCAATAGAGCTAAGCGTGTTCTTCACTGATACATCAGGTTCTTAATGAAGAACAGCTGTTTATAATATCTTATCATAAATACCAGTTCCTTTCGGCAATAAATAAGTATCCCCAGAAAAACTTCCAAACTGCATTTGGATAACAGAGTTATTACACACGTGCATCCAACTCTCACTTCAGTAAATTCACAAAGACACATTCATGTTTTCACTTGACAGCAAATAATATTTAAATACCTTGTCAAGATACCTTTCTACAAACGTCCTTGATTACTAGTTAAATCTGCAGGTAAAAACTTCATTGAAGTGGTTGTTCTGGCAACATAATTTGGCACTCTATATCTATTAACTTCTGTTTCTGCTTTTGCACAAACAAGATTTGCCACAGATCACTGGTTCAAACAAGAAGTCGAAATGAAGTATCTCAAATTAAGTTTGAATTGATTTACATCGTGAACCAATGAACCAGCAAATTTTCTTGTGTGAGTTTGCGTGTGCAGAACTAAAATACTTACAGGAGATACTGTCATCCTGGCAATTAAGGCCATCAGATGAGGAAGACCAATTTCCTCATTTGTTTTCCCTTCTTATTTCATAGGAGAAAGCGACAGCTGACATCCCTCCCTCTTTACTTTCTGATAAACTCATCCAGGCAAAAAGCATTCAATCTCACAAAATCTCCAGATAAAACAGCTACATGGGAAAAACAAACTCTATATGAAGAAAAGGACAATTTACAAATATCTAGTTTCAGAATAGTAAACACACGATGCAGAACTATAATGTTTTTAGGGAGAAGCATGTTTCTGCTTACTCTTTTTAATGACACAAACAGTCTATTTTAATTCTGTCAGTGAAAGGAGCAGAGTGAATTTAGCAGACAGAAATATGTTGGGACACAGATAGAACTATATAAACTGAAATCTGACATGATGCTTTGAAGCTCTCTTCTGTGTTATTTTGAGTGTATCTGTGCATGCTGCTTAACAATCCAAATGTTCCACTAGAGTTTCATAGAAATAGTTGAACTCTTTGCAGCATAATAAAGAAGAACAGAGACAGGCACTGTCAAGCTTTTATGCAGAGGAGAGTATGTACTTGTCTGTAAGCATGTGTGTGTTTGCATATGTGTTTCTTTCTTCGGTAGAGATTATGAGCCATGTAGGAATAGAGTGCTTAATCGAAAAGATAACAAATGATGAAGCAGCTGTTAAGTATGGCACAAAAATTGCTTCAAGCAGTTAAAGCTGATCATCACAATGGAAATAGCTTTTTGATAGCTTAGCATTCCTGTGACAATAATTAAGAATCAGGTTTCCACCAAAAGGCTTTATAGCCAGAAGGGGTTGTAAATCGATGGGCAACATTTTTATCTTGGAATGAAAATTAATTATTCAGTGTTGAACGTGCTTTCTCACACTTAACTGCCTGTGATGTCTCTTTTATTCTCCATCTTAATTCAATTAATATACCATTGTTAAAGGGATATTTGTTAGTAGTGATTTACTTTTGTTAAAAATTACCATAAAGAAATATGACAAAATTGAATGGTTCTTGAATTAAGCCATAGTTCAGAATTTTTTGGCAGAGCATGGTTAGCTGTTAAGTACTCTTTGACAAGGGTGTGGATATGAGCATTTTGTATCGCACCCTTTGAGCTTGCATAAGCACATGAAGAGATTTGAATAATGCATGAAAAAAGAAATGTAGGATTTTCCAAAGTGCTCTATGTGCCCCTAACTACTTTCTTCCACTTAAGCCAGTCAGAAAACATCTTGAATTTAATTGGACCAGTTTCAGGACACCTAAGACTTTTGAAAATCTCATGCCTATTGAGAAGAAATAAAAAAAATGTTCTTGCCTTTTTGACTGTTATGTGAAAATGAAGACATCTATCACAAAACTGTCATGACACTTACAGGAAAATGATGCGTCTTTGGGGAATTATTCAGACTGTTTTGACAAGCTCTACCATCTGAAAATGGGGCTGGAAATGTCCTCTTGGCAAGAAACATTAGACAACAAAAGCCTCCACAAGGGCAGCTCTTGTCTTACTATTGCCATTGGTATTTTCATCTTCACCAGTAACAGAGTTGATAGGAAAAAAACAGCATTGCAATTGGTGCTTCATTTCATTCAGTACTCCAATATTCTTCTATTATTGCCCATATCTTCTGTGGCTCTGAATAGTGCCTTTTGATTTTCAGCTAAATCTTTCTTTATTTAAGCTAATACTTCATAAAATACCAGAAGTATGAGAGTAGTTTTCTTGAAGAAGACCCATAATATTTTCTTACTCAGTGTAAGTTCGTTATGTAGTCTCCCTCTGAAGCTGAGAATATGGTCACCCACCTTTTTAAGAACTTATTGGAGGGCAAGAAGTGCAATTCTTTCAGTTCTTTTTTTTTAATCTCATGGGTGTTTCTGCTAGAGCCAAGCACTTCTTAAAGAAGTAGTGATGAGTCAGAAAAGAAAGCACTCTCTACATTTTAGAGAATTAATTGCTTTGTAAAACCTCTTAATATTACATCAGCTTGAACTAATGCTGACTCTGCTCACAGCATATGAAGCTACAGAGGGCAAACAGAACCCTGGATTCTTGTTATTGCCCCCCAAAATGCTCCTGCCTTGCTACCCCCTAAAATGTTTCTTCCAGGTCGAGATTTCTCACTAGCCCAGCAAAAAAGTGGAGGGGTCCAACACCCTTCTCGTTTCTGGAGGCTTGTTGGCAAGCCTAGTACCAGCATCAGTCTCTGAGTAATCAGGAGGCTGCAACTGATTCATGCTTTTAATAGTTGAGAAGGTGCATCCATGGAAAATTGATACCATGGAAGCAGAGTAAGCTACCATGACATGTTCTGAGAATGATACTGGTGAAACAAATTTCAAAATTATTTGTCATACATATTTCAATTACTGAGTAGTTTCAACCAGTTCAGAAAACCTAAGGTGTTTCCTCCCTTTAAGGTGATTTACCTTATGTACACATCAAAATATATGTCCTCAGCAAGTAGAGCTATCACTTGTAATTCAAGAGATTCCAAGTTCAAGTAATCAAAGACAAATATTCCCACAGTTCACATTTTGTCTATGAACATGTTATGGAGTAAGGGTCACAGTGATTTTGGAAGAAGTTTCTGTGCTATATCTCATTTTTTATTTGAAGAAACATGGTACAATTGAAATAATAATGCCAGCTATCAATCCAGGAATGTATCTTTCTATGCTGCCTAAATGTTGAATTTGAAAATACTTTTGTCCTTTCTTATTGTGTTTTCCACCTCACTGACCACTGACATTTCTTCTACATTAACTATTCTAAACAATTAGCTGAGACGCATTCCTTGCAAATACCTCACCAGCCCAACACCTTTACTCAATTAGGATCTTGCTTCCTCTTCAATTAACAGGACTTCTTTCTGTAGGACTACCCAAAATGAAGACACCCTCCAAGAGAAGTAAGGCTGCCAGAAACTGGCCCTGAGATAATTCCCTTTTGTTAATCAGATTCTTCCCCCAATTTGAAGAGTCATAAGTTGAGAAAGAAGCAAGGAGAGCATTTGTGCAGATCAACACAACTCTTAAAATATAGGCAGAAATGTTGGGATTTGACTTTATCCTTAAGCTGATAAAAATCTTTAACTTCCTTTGCCACATCATGCACTTGTCAATACTGTAGATTAATGGCTTCGGCACTGACTCAATGGTTTGGCTCTTAGTGTCAGGCCAAAAAATGAAAAAGAAATAAACCATCCCAAAACCATCAGATAATTTCTGGTAGGAAAGAAAGCTACAAACAAACATGCTAAGTTAAAAAAAAAAAAAAAAAAAAAGTATCACCATTTGGTCCAGTTGCAGGGAGCACAAGACTTGCACAAATCACATACTAAGACAATTTGCTTAATACAGAGCTAGAGCAAAATGTTTCTGGCATATTTTAATAGATACAATAATGTTGCATCAGAAATCTGTCCTTGAGATTTTCTTTCAAGGGAACTGCCCTGGAGTTAGTTGCAAAAAAATCAGTGGTCTGGAAATTATGGAATTTAAACATGTTTACCTCAGTGTATGCCAGTGTTTGCAGCTGTCGAAGTGAGCAGAGCCTTGTCCTACTGAGGCTAATTCTCCTAAATTAAAAACTGCTTCTGTTCCATGTACCCTCACATACATTTAGGCTTTGCAGACCAAACTCGCAAATTTGGAACATTTTATAAGTATTTTCAAGTAAATAAAGGCAAAAATGTTCCGTAGAAATATTCTTTACCAAAACTCTTTTAATTTAGCATTATTTTCAGGAAGGTAGTGCAAACTTCAGTGAGGAAAAGTGGAAGTATTTAATTGCCTTTCACTATTACAATATATAAATTTAATAACATACTTAAAATATATATTTTAATGTAATT
>WUAM01000321.1:188221-232458 GCA_024336885.1 Actenoides hombroni | reverse complement strand
ATATATTTTAATGTAATTAAAACTAAATTCATAGGCTGTAAATTTTAAGTGGAACGTTTCAGTGGCTTCAGTTGTTCTGTTGAGGTTTAACAGGTCATTATGGCTTTTCAGATTTTCTTAGTTTGGCTGGTTAAAAGCTGAAAATTGTAAAAGAAAATAACATCATGAATTCCAGATTTCCAACTGTTTTCAGAGAATCTGCACACAAGTTGGTAGAGTTAAAATATAAGTTCCTACATTTCAGACTGATTCTGTAAAAATACGGAAGATAGATTAATATTTACCCAAATTATACTGAAAGTCAAAGCATTCCTATCATTTAATTATTATTGTTATCATTCTTTCAATAAAGGCTTTTTCTCTTATGCTACATTTGTGCAGTGTGTGAAACTAGGAACCCCATGTCCTAACTATGGAAACTTACTTTGATATTTATATAAAGCCACTATATATCACCTGTTCCTTCTTACCTTTTACAATGAAAGTTCACAAGCAGAGATGATCTGTTGGTCTTTTGTGTATCACCAAGCACAAAGGTGTTAATGCATGGAAAATAGCAGATTACAGTGTACAAAAGCACCTAAGCAGCCAAAGGATATATTGGGTGGATAGGATGACGCAACTGAAAGTTCCCCTGGACAGCATTTCCAGCAACATTTTGTATTGCATAGATTCAGTTCCATGCTGGGCTGACTTACAAGAGCTCCTCTGGAGGTCTCTTTAAAATGAGAAAAACCTCCAAATCTCTAAGACTAGAAAATATATTGAGGTGTTTGCAGTAGGAGTTTATGAAGAGGCCACATTGATCTGAAAAAAATAAAAAGGGGGAGATTCAAAAAAGATTTTTCACTCTCGCTGATGAAAGAGAAATCCATAAATGCGGCTTTTCCATATGACAAAGTGATATAGAATATTCACTGTGGTTTCACACAGCTGGGTCAATAAACTTCCATTAACTATGGACAAACTGTCAAAGTGACCTGTTGCCCTCATTTCTGCAGAATGACTTGGCCTTATCTGTCCATATTAATATGAATTTTAACCCTTTGGTTTGGCATTTTAATTCTTCATCCATTAGTCTCACATTTCTGTATTATCAGCTATTACTATTGATTTTAAAGAATATGTACAGTCAATTTGCACACATGTGTTTGCAAAGGTCAGCAGAGGACACTAACATGGGAGTTCTTCTAGAGGTCCAGACATTATGCTTCCCAATGATTTTTATTACGTTTCCTTTTGGCCAACATTATTTTAATGCAAGTGGAAGTAGTACTTAACATAACTGAAGGATCACTAGATGTCCTTGCAATCTGATTTTTTAAGGGTTAATTTGTGGGGTTTTTTACAAGACAAGTCTAAACAGAGGCAATGCAATCCCAGAAATGTCTTTCTCCAGGATGAGTTTCTCCTGATATGATTGTCAGATATCTCAGACGCTTGTGCTATATTGAAAGGAAGGAACTGTTATTTGGCACACAGAAACAAATGCCAGCAAAGCAACAGTCTGAATCTCAGCCCTCACATACCTGCACATGCTTTATGTTTAAAGCATACAAATAGCTCCAACAACAAAAATTGAAGGTTTTACATGACTGAGATAACCCCTGCACACATTTTTTTCTTTTCTATTCTTTCCTTTTTTTTTTCTTTTTTTTCTTTTTTTTTTCTTTTTTTTCTTTTTTTTTTTTTAATTAAATGGAAGCCAGGCAGTAGAGATGGATTTTATATTTGACTGAAATACCATGGACTGTAGCTGCACTGTTCCCAGGAAGGAGGCTTCACAGACATTTTCTGGCTGTTAAGAAACTTTCAGCCTGATCTTCCTCCTTTTTTATCCTTTTGGTGGAAAACGTAAAACCTTTCTGCCTAATATCTTACTAATGGGGAGAGAAGAAATTTCTCCAATATTTAATAGAAGTTTCTAGAGACCTCTGCTACTTAGAGGGAGTATAAGGTGTTGCATCTTTTGTGGTGTTACCTGAGACAGATTTGCTATCTGGAAAATTCAGAGAAATCCCTGAAGGATTGTCTGCTACTAGTTTTTTCCTCCTAATTTTTTCAGTACTCATTTTCTCCTTGTTTTAGAGTTTCTGTTTGTACTACAACAGGACACATAATTCCTCAGTCACTAGTAGCAGTGGCACATGATATTTACAGATGTGAGGTACTTGCATAGAGATCAGCCATCCAAGGACATGTGTTTATTCACACTTCCTGGTCCTCTAATCTACCTAAGCACCTTCTTTGTATGGTCCAGCTTCATCTGTACGTCAGACAGAGAAAAAAAGTTACCTTATATTTCCTGCAGTTCTATCTCTATTGCCATTAAAAGCAGCAAGAAGCTGTCACTGAGTGCACAATTGGTCTTCTCTGGATCTGTTAATATATTAAATATGGCCACTGCCATATTTCAAGTGTTGTGCTCATTATGACAATACCAAGGCCAGGAGTGGCACTTCATGGCACTATGCCACAAGATGATGAATTTCTGAAGTGTCCCAGGAACAAGACAGAGACTCTCAAATGTGCCTGTGCTCCATTCATAAATAATCTGCACCAGACTTCAGGAGAAGGAAACAATATAGAGCTGATCCTCCTGCTCTGTGTCTGGTTGCAGATCTAACAGATTGTTGTTAGGAAAAAAAAAAAAAGAAAATTATTTTAATTTTGCCAGGATGTTTCTAAACGTAAGAGTAGCACAACACCATTCCAAATAGCACTTGAATTTTGGTTTTGGTCAGGAATCTACAATGTTTCTGCCTCTCTGCTGGAGTTTCTACCACAAACATATCCCATTTGTCTATGTTACAATGCTTACAGCATGGACTCACCTGGCATCTGCCACTTCTTGCAGTGAAATAGCAACTAAGCCTTCTCTGTAGAGGGAATAGAATTTTTACTTAAATGGAAAATGAACATGCATTATACTTCAGAAAGTATAAAGGCCAGATGTTCACTGTGAATCACAAATAAAGTTGTATTCAGTAACAGCTCATGCCAAAACTTCTAAGTAAAAAGCAGCCCAACTTGCTTTTCCTTGAGCAGCCCTTTTATGGGCTTTTGCAGGTAAGATAAAAATTGGACAGGAAGAAATAGAACAAATAGATAGCATCATTCTGAGGCCCATCTTAAAAACGCCTTTTCATGTGTGTAGATTTTTCACACATGAGTTTCACACCCTCTGAGGTCTCTTGAGCTATTGGTATGCGTAAGTTAAGCTTATACAGATGTATTTGCAAGAAGAGGCAGTTTCTCAAGAACAAATCATCTTTTCTGTATCAGTAGGAAAGAGACTGATAGCCCTCCAGTGTGCTTTAGATTTCATACTCCGTTTGTAACAAGAGCTTCGCAACACTCCCCATTACAACACAAACAACAACATAATCATTTAGTTCTGCCATTTGAGAGGGACAACGGCTATTTCAACATTCCCAAAGGGGGTTCAAATGACTTATTGATCAATTGATTAATAAATGTCAGTGGTCAAAGGAGAGAGCAGCTCTGCTGCAAAAATAGCTGTCAGAAGAGCCCATAAGTGCCTGAGCTATTAGGAGTGAAAAAATTAATCTGACAGAAGAATAGAGCAGTGATTGTTTTACATTAAAAGTGAGAGAATGCATGATCTGTGTTTCCAAAACTTGTCAGATGTAATAATGAGAAATAGAAACTTCATTTCTGGAATAAAGATGCTTATGCACATATTTTGATAGACCACATATGAAAGTTTGGAATTGATTAACTTTTCATAAAATATCTGTATTGAGTTATTTCTCCTAAAAGTTAGCAACTGACGCTCTAATCATGCTTAAGAATCATATTGGTTTTAACAATTAGAGCTAAATACTTTTCCTAGTTAACTTTTTAATTGGTTTTTTTGGCACAGGTAAGGGTAACTTGAGCCTGTATGTTTTTCAATGTTTGGCTGTTGGTGCTTTCTCCTAAATATTTCATTGAAATGAAGTTGTGATCTGGAACATACATTCCTGAAATACTCGCTGCTGTTTATTATTAGCTTTCATTTTCAGCTAAGGAGCATCATTATCGTATTTAAATTCATTTGACAGGAGGCAGTTCACATGTGTTGGAAAGGTTGTCTTTGTAGCATTGCTGCGGTAAGGGTGTAAATGAGATACTGGGAGGCAGATGTTTATCTATATGAAAAATCCTTACCTGAACTGCCTAACTATAGACAACTGAGCTACAAGAGTAAGTAAATCTGTACAATCCCTTTCTTTTAGCAGAGGGTTTGTATGTGTAACAATTGCTTACCTGAATTTGTGAGATTGTTCTTATAAATATCTTAAAGATTAATCTTTTACTAATCTCATGTATTTGGACTTCATTTGGAGGCTCCAGATGTGACAGTGTCCTTCATTCCCTTCCTACACAGGAATCTACATTCTCAGCAGATCTGATAGACACAATGTGATGAGAGGTATTACTGATTTCAAGTACCTGTCAGGGAACCATACCTGTTTGAATGATTACTCAAAGTTACACGGAAAAGCTGTGACTCAGGATTTGAAGTGATTCTCCCCAGTTGCCAGTGATCTCATGTAACAAAATCACCCCACTGTTGTCACATCAGCTGTGCTGGTAAAACATTTATTTCACCCATAAAAAAGGATGTAACCATTGTCATATTTGAACTACCATCATAGCAGAAACAAGACCTCTAAGAATTTCCCAGATGTCTTACCAGTGCATAACCAAGATCCTAATTACAGTCATGATAAGTAGTTTTCGTTATGTTCCAGTCTGAATGAAGTGCCATGGAATTCCCTATTTAACTTAAAAGATAAATAAATAAGTTAGTTATTCATCTGGCTTCACTAGTTAAGAGCGTGTATACACATTAAGTGATAAAGGAATTTGGTGCCAACCTTTGTTTAAATACTTTGGTATCTCTGAAATCTAGGCACCATGTCCCAGACGGCAGCTAAGCAGCTTGATGCTTTGTTGGACTTGCTCACATAACATGATCAGTTTCCCTCTACATTGCACAGTAGTTCACATATTTTAATAAAAACTGGTTCTATTATTTCAAGACTTTCTTGGAGATGACCCTTAAAATGTCCTTGGCTCTCAAAAAGTTAAATAAACTTTGGAGACAAGATGATTGTAATCTTGGCTGCAGACTAATTTGCCATTGCCCAAACTAAAAAATATGCTTTGATTGCAGGGTTTGTAAAATCCAGGAAACAAAAACAAAACAACAAAAAACCCCAGCCCTTTTAATTAGCCTGATGTAAGGTGAACAGATGTCCTGGTTTGATCACAGTGCTTTTTATAACAAATTAACTCATTGGTACTGTTTTAAGCAGAGCATCCAGGAAGCTGAAGTAAAGCATCTGATTTTTTAGAAATGCAGTCTTTGCTCATTTGCATGTAGAAGATTTTTTTTGTACAGTAGCACCACCATGCTCTTCTCGTCCAGATAAGAACAACAAAACTGGTGGATGTCGAGAACAAATCTTATGAGGAGCAGCTGAGGGAACTGGGGCTATTTAGGTGCTGGTTTCTTCTTACAATTAACTAGTGACAGCACAAGAGGGAATGGCCTCAAGCTGCACCAGGGGAGGTTTACACTGGACATTAGGAAAAATTTTCATTGAAAGGGTTTTCAGGTATTGGAACAGGCTGCCCAGGGAGGTGGTTGAGTCACCATTCCTGCATGTGTTCAAAAGCCGTATGGATGTGGTGCTTGGGGATATGGCTTAGTGGTAGAGTTGGTAGGGTAGGTTTAATGGTTGGACTTGGTGATCTTAAAGGTCTTTTCCAACCCAAATGATTCTATGATTCTATGCCCTGTCACATTAACTTCCATCTCTTGACAGGAAAGAACGTGAAAAGTTATTCCTAATCTAGACAAATTCCAAGATGGCCAGAGGGAGGAGAAAGTATGACAGCCCAAAGCAGTGGTATTTTATGACTAGATAGACACTTACGCTACAAAAAATAGTAAATTATATCACTGATTATGACCTTCAAAGTTTTCTTACTTGCACTTCTATTGTTTTGAATCAAACATTTTAATTAACTAAAAATTGTACAATATTTAAACATTTAATTTTTATTTCACATTTTTGTATTAAATGAAATTTTGAATTTAAATTTATGGTGATTTTTATTTTTTAAAAAGCTGACATTGATAACATTTTAATTCTGTTCTTTCTGACCTCCTCCTCCCACTACCCTAAAAGGAAGAAAATCTAAATCAGAAGAGTGACAAAGCTTGGCATAATTCCCCTTATACTGACTTGTAAGTTTTTATTAACAAATATGGTTCCTCAGAAGTTGTATCAAGCTGGTCTCAGCTCACAGCTGCGGACCTTGGGATGGCAGCCAGGATGAGAAAACCCTGATTTTTCTGTTTCAATAACCTGAAGTTATTTCTTTGAAATATTACTTTACCTTGCTTAGGTACCAGGCAAAACTTTTTCCCTAATTCTAAGGCTGGCATGAGAGCCCATGCCTCAAGAGCCACAGACTGGCCGCTGTTGGCCTGGGAAAATGAGAACCTGCTCTCAGTTCAAGCCTGTCTGCAGCTGAAAGCCTAATACATAATGCAATGAGAGTAAATATAGTACAAAGGACTTTTTTATTATTATTACTTTTATTATTTAAAGAATAAAATATTTTTTCTAATTTGTTTTTCTATATTGAACCAGAGTTTATAATAATAATTTTGTTTACTACGCAGTATAAAAATGGGCTGCACACATCACTCCAAAAGATGGTGATTTTTGTATTACTGTTATTAATGAGGTCACTTAACAATCTGGACATGTGTGTCTCTGTGTCTATTCCTAATCTACAAGACAAAAAGCCAATCATTTAAATTAAACATGCCTAACATTATTTTCTTTAAAATATATATAAAACAATACATATTGTCTGTGGAAACAACTTTTTGAGATGAAACACCGTATTATAGATCCTCCAGTGGGGTCAGTAAGCACAGCACCAGGGAAACAATCAGTTTACACAAATGAGTATCCATATCCAAATACATGATAGAGTGTGTTTGGGGATTTCCAAAGTTAAAGCTCTTATTTAACAACAGATCAAATAGTTCAGTGTGAATAATGTTCATTAAAAGCATTGGATAATTGTCCAAAATATCTTCTAAGATATTTATGAAAGAATTTCCTTGCAAAATCTGAACCTTAAAAATGTTAAGTAGTAAAGGTCTGCTCCAGTTGCCCTACTTTTTCATCCTTTGGACTGCTAACCTGCCTGGTATGTTCCAGTATTCATAGCTAGAATTGTCCAGAAAATGTGTTATTGTTGCTGCTTCATGAGTATGTTTTTTAAATAAAAAGATAATGAATATTAAAGCATTAAAAATTGCATATTCTCAAATTAAAATTGCACTACTTGTACACTTTAGAGAAAGAATGTTTTCAACATCTCATTTTTCCCAGTTTACTGGGAAATTGATAATATTTTTTCTCACAAGGTCTCTGCTTGCTTATGAGGTCTCACATGAACTTAGAAGTTCATAAAACACCATGGTTTGCCAATATTTTCATATATTCCTGGCCACAATACAAATTTAACCAGTGAATAAATTAATCTGGGAAAAAAAAATTATCTGAACAAGCCAAAATGCTCATCTTGGTTGTTTGTTTTGGGGTTTTTTTTAATGTTCTTTTAAAAGTAATACTACTTACACTTTATTATTTGATTCTAGTTACTTCTAAAGAAAAAGCCTTTCATTATCTAGCATCCAATGAACTCTCTGTCTTTTGTAAAGTCTTCTCAGGAGCTTTAGTGTATAAAATGATAAAAAAACATTCCAATTCTGGAACAAATAATTCTGCATGCATTCCTGCAGTCAGTGTGTTTCTCTGTATGTGAACACTGTGCAAGGATTCTGCTATTTTAATATAAAGTATGTATCACTAAAAATATTATATAAATAATTATATCTATAAATGTAGATAAGTGCATTGCAGGAAGGAGCTGGGAATACCACTTATGATTAATGTCACCTATTTCAAGACTTTGTTTTTATTTGCTTACAGCTTGAACAGGTTTCAGTGCCTGAAGCCAAGATTTTCCTTGTCAGATGTCACCAGAAGCCTGAAAATTTTAAGGAAAAAAAAAAAAAAAAAAAGAAGCAAAGCAGTTCAGACATCTGTGAGAAGGAGACTAAGGGAAAATACATATCAGCAAAATGAGCATTTGTCCTTCTTCAATAAATTTGAGTGACCTTTTCTTTGAAGAGGCCTAACATCTGTTTTGGAGCATGGTAATGAGATTTGGAGGATGACTGTGTATGTGCTAACGCTCTTTTTTTCCTAATATCGGAATTTGATCACGTTATTATCTTCCCTGGAAATATTTAAAATTATTAAAGTTCAAATAAATAGTAAACTAAAATAATATTCTAACAAGAGTCATTCAAATACTCTTAGTGTAAAAGGAGTACTAAACAAAAACATCCTGTATCATGAAGCTTCATCCCTGCTGCTAAAGGAAATTGCATAATACAGATAATAGATGCAAGAAGTTCTACACTGAAATGAATCAGACTCTTGGCTGAAATTCTTCTGCTGGAGAGCACCCCCAGAACACACCCCTGCAGGCCTTAGAAACCTTCTCCTATTTCCAGTTTGAACTTACTAGCAGTTATTTTATACCCATTTCTTCTTGTGCCAAGGCTGTTCTTCAGTTGTTCCTCTGCCCCTCTTTGGATGTATTTGCCCAGAACAAGCACGTCCTCTCTCAAACTTTGTTTCAGAATGGGAAATAAATCAAGGGTTTCTCCCATTATCACCCTTGTAGCTCCCCTGTGAACATGATGCAGAGGAACAGAAGTAACTGATGAACAGATGAAGTATTCAAATAACTTTGTAGAAATGTTGTAAAATTTCCTTGTTTCTATTAGAAGCACATTTCCTTGTGTCACATTCATCTTTTGTTAGCCCGTCACATTCTTTGTTCATAGGTGACTCCCTAATCAGGTAATGGTGAAAAATCTTCCTCCATATCTGCCATTTTCAGCTGATAAAAGCATGATAGAGGAAACAGCTTCATAAACCCTTAAAACTACAAAATTTGTGCTATTGTATTTAATCTCATTTCTATGTCTGCAGTTCTTATTGTTACTTCATTCATTCTGTTGTCCTTCAGTTTTGGTAATAACTCCCAGCTTTTGGTTACAAGCAACTTTCATTTAGTTTCAACAAAATTAAATTTTCTTAATTAGTGAAAAATCATGGCTATTTTAAGGTCATTCTTTGAGGAATAATATGCCCTAAAAAGGGCTGTCTGTAATCAGTTTAATTTTAACAAGGTTTTCCCAAATTATTTTTTCTCTAGTGCCAATTGCCTCTAATTTGCATGGTTTTGGACACAAGCATTGTATTTGTCTAACTAAATAAGATCTACTGCATTAATCTTGTCTAAAAATGAAGTTACCTGGTAACCCAGGCAACTAAACTCCTTGTAAACTCATGTTGTATATAAATCGCTTTCCATTTGTCTTCCTATTTCTGCAGTTCTTTAAAACGTCTTCCAAAATATGTATGCTATTAAGACCACACAAAATACACACACTTTATTTTTGTGTATTTCCCATTATCCCATTTAATAGATTCAGGTACTACCCCTCTTACTGTACCTATAATTTAATATTCCAGTGCCTTCTATATACTGAATTGGAGATTTTTCATATCTCAGATAAACTAATTTCTACACGTACTTGTCCATCAACCTCTCCCTCATGCTCAGCACTATATTTATAAAAATCTGAAAAGAAATATAAATCTAATTCTCAGAACAACTTTGACAAAAATGTTACTGATACCCATAAGAAAATTTGGATGAGTAAATTCAATTCTGAGAGAAGTCCATTTGATTTATTATTGTACACTGAAGCCATGTAAAAATATTTAGTTTATTCTGAGCTTTCCAAGTGAAACTAGAAAGTGTCAACTGAGAAACATATTTGGGAGATTTATCTGAGTCCAACAGTCCAAAGCAGAGCTTAAGAAACAACAGAGGAAGTTGAAAAGGAGGAGAACTAGCATCATGTTGGTCTGGATGTCATCAGTTTTGATTTTGGCATTAAGTTTACCATCCACATCCAAAAATATCGACATTTAAAAGTATTATTCAACACAGATTGGTGGAGTATCTGTTTCCTAGTAGGTGTAATTTCCATCACTTTCAGCCAAGGTCCACTTCATCTTTGCTTGCCCAATCGCCACTACTGGTCTTGGACCAAAATGCCTAAGCCACAACCCTATTGATTCTCCAGATAATGGTGAATTGACCAATCCCTTCACTTTGTGAATAGTACAGTTGCAGTTCCTTGTACCACCCTTAATACTGTACTAGAAGTGAACTGCTGGTATTACCAGTGACTCTTAAACCACACTTCATTTAGAGATATCCAGCCTTTCTCTAACAGTATATCAATCTAAGCAGAGCTAATAAGCACAGGTCTCTACAGGAAGAAAACAAACCCTATCTACTACTCTGAATCACAGCTGAAGGACTTGGATCTGGATCTATGGAGGGACCCAGCAGCCCCAAATAGATATAGGAAAGGCTTTGAGTCTCTCTCTTACACTTGTTTATCTGCAGCGAGGGCTGGAAACCATAGGAAGCAGATCATAATCTTATCCTAATTAAAAATATTTACTGAGAGCATGTACCCAAGGAGAGAAATGGACCATTTCAACAACTTAAAAACCTAAATTTACATTCTGGTGCCCAGATGCCCATCCCAGGGCATGCTTATATTTACTGGCATTTGCTAAATATAGTGAAGGCATAGTACCACTAACTTTTACTTAATAGATTTACTAATGTTAAGATCTACAGAATACTTCACAAGCATGATCTACTGCTGCAGGTTATCTCAGGTAAATTCTTCCCCTTTTTTTTGCTTGCTATAACAGAGGCTTACTGTCTAAATCACCTAGGAAAAAAAAATAATAATCAAGTTTCTTGACCTTATCATCAAAACTCTTCATATATATTTGAGGGCCATTAAACACATGCCCATTACCTCAGAGAGCCAAGAGGAGAGAACCGTTGTCACCACAGGATGCAGATGAGCTGAGGCACTGTTGTGTTTCCTGGTAGCCTTATCAGGGATACTAGTTATCTGGAAATGCCATGCTAACACTACTCACTGGTCATGCTGAGGTAGTGTGTGCACCATCAAGGATTAAATTTGTACCTCTCCAGACCTTACAGAGAAAAGTTTCCATAAAGATGTGAAGACCTGGAGAGTAGAAGAAATTGCAGTGGCCTCCAAGGCTGTTTTTGTCTGGGTCACATTATATATTCTGGCACACAGGTTGTTGAAAACTGTTTGCACACCACGTGCAGTTCAGCCACAACCTGGTTATCCTGATGTCATTTATCAGCAAAATTGTTAGATATTACTTGTGTCAGCAATAACAACGTAAGACAGAGAAATCTTCAATAATACATAACAATCATCCATAATTGAAATGAAGCCATCTACAAAGTAAAACTGCTAAGTCCTGTATCTAGCTGAACTGACAAAGGAAGAGACCATAGTAATTCATTACAAATTTGCCAGGAATCCCTGTGTAAGTAACCAGCATGAACACCCACTAACATCCAAAAATTATGGATGGCTGTAACCCATCCTTTGTGTTTGGCAGAAGGAGAGTGGCTCATGCTCTAGAACAGCCTTCACATCTTGGGAAAGCTATAAATTTCCTCAGATTCTTGGACATATATATAAAAGCAGAATTTGGCTTGCAAAGATTGCCTTCGGGTCTCAGCCTGTAAGAAGACACACCTTTAAATCATTGGAGCGCTAAATTGCAAGCTGAAAGCACACTGGTTTTATGTTTGTCCCTGAAGTACACAAATATCTTCAGTGTACAAATCAAGACACAGCTGACTAAAGGGACCACTGAGACCATTATGAAAGATCATGGGAAGAAATGGTCCTAGCATATCAGACACCTTATCAATGGCAAGTTTTTTTCCTGTATGCATGACTAAAAATGAATGTTTTAAGGAAGGTTGATATGAAGGACAGTAATTGGGCACATGTTTTACAGAAGGACCCTGGAATCCAAAAGAGGTTCGATTTCATTAGTGTTTATCATCATGTCCTTTGCCATTAGAGTTGCAAAATGCTTTCAGGAAATTTGAAATACATACTACAGAAGAAAGGAAATTAGGACTGAGGAAAGTGGAGATGAGAATATGTCTTACAATTGTCATCTCAGACTAAAGAGCTTGGGGACCATAACAGTGGGAATCCTGATAGACTTATATTTCCATAAAAAAGAATATACAACAGACAAGACATTAAGAAATGTGGCATACTTGTCCTGAGAAAAAGGATAAAAACAGGTTCTTCCTGGGTAACTCCCCATTTTCTCAGTTCTCTGCAGAGGATTCTTTTGGTAAATACATTCTTTTAAGTATTAGTTCTGATTAGTCTCACACATACTTTGCAGAAGAAAAGAACTGATTTCTAATTCTGAAAGTATTTGAAGTATCTGAAGGTTTTGTAAAGGTACAATAATAACAGTCTAGAAGCAGCACATCATCATTTGTGCCTAATCAGCAAATTCAGCTGGCACATAAATTGACAAGAAATGTCATCAATGTAAATTAACTTTTTCAAGCCATTAGAAAAGAGCACCAGCTTCATGTTACAACTGAAAGAAAGGCTCCGTTTTGGAAAGTCATTCACTATCCTACTATAGACAATGACCTCTGTCAAAAGATTTAACAAAGTTCACAGGTCAATGCAGTGGGAGGATCTCTGCTGTCCTGACTCTTAGTCTAATCATGCAGAAAAAGTTTTAAGTGTTGATAATTTAGCGAATGAAATTCATGCCTTTTGACCCCGAATGAAGAGACAAGGGAGATTCATCTTGTCTTCAATTAAGTTTAAAGCTATTTTTAAACACCTTATCTGAGCCAAGCATCGCAGGATCCCAGTATTTTTAATGCAGTCAGGATCCCAGTATTTGTAATGCAATTTTCAAGCTGTATCATAAATTAAATCTGCAGATACTGGGTGTTGGGAAAACATTTTCACACAACAGTCGTGAAATCCTGATCCTATTGAAGCCAATGGGAGTGCTGCCATTTCTTCAACAGTGTCTGGATTTCAGCCATATTGTTTAAAGTCTCTGAGTGCTGCCTTGGCTATGCTGCCCACATGCTGTTCCCAACGGGTTCACTGGCAGGAAAAGAAAAAAAAAAAAAAAAAGCTACATAAATGCTGAATATTGCAGCTGAAGAAGGGACAATATCACAATATCATAATCTGAAGACTATGTCTGACTTCAGTTATGAAATTTCTAAGATGCAGAAACCTTTTAATTAAGTTAAATTGATCAATAAATGCCACATAACACATCAGCAATGAAACCATTGTCAGCTTGTGTTAAGATGCTACACGAGGCTTGGATAAACAGAAGGAGCCATGTGGGTTAGTAGTGTGCCTGCACAGCAAAAAACTATAAAGCTCATTCACTCTGTGAACTGCACAGGTCAGAAACAGACCCAGAAATTTCCACCCTAAAAATCCGGGATAAAGGCACTCTAAATCCAGAGAGGGCATATCTGAAATTTCAGAAAGGCTATATAGTTAATGTTGTCCATACAACTTCTTTTCTATGTATAGTGACATGAAGGAGCTATGCTGCATGCACTCAAAGCCATAACCAAGAATTTTGCAGATTTCAAACTGCTTTGCTCTGTGGGTCAGAGCTGTGAGGAGCAGTGCTGTGTCCCTGAAACACCACAGCTAGGGCCATAGCAAGGGAGCAAGAGAGGAAGGGAATCACACCCCAGATCTGCTGCCCTTGAGCCTGCAGGCAAAAAGAAACAACTAGAAGGCATGAGGGAGCAGAATATCTCTCTAAGTCTCTGTCTGTAACTTAGACAAATTTGGGCCAGCAGAAATTGCTTTTGTGATTAAACTTGTTTGGGTCTTAGGGGTGTTCTTACTCTGCCAGTGTTTCTGTACAAAATGATGTACTCCACTAGAGCTGCATCTGCACAAAAAGGATCTCTGCCAGCCTGCTGCTTTTGTGTTCCTGTACAGTAAAGTAATCTTAGTGTAGTCAAAATCTTACTCACATGGTCATTTTAAACATCTTCCCAGTTTCAGTGGAACCATGTATCTATGCAAAATTAAATACCCATGTCAAGTGTTTGCAGAACAGAGCCTAAAGGTAAAAGAAAAGCTTACAGTGGAAATAGCTGTGACATAAATTGTTTATATTTTGCCTTTAGGTAGAGTAGTGCATCTCTATTATTATTTTGTAATCTTAACATCAAACACTGAAGACTTAAGGTAGCATATGTACTAATTATATTGTTACACTACTCTATGGTTCTGAGTATGGCCCAGGTCTGCCCTGCTAGAAGTCACAGCCCTCCAGCTACCATTGACCTTCCAGCCACCATATACAGCACAGCAGCCGTCCACCTCTCCTGTCCATCCTCACTCACTGTGTCACCAGGCACAGCAAGCCTCCTGCCTCCAGACACTGGAGAATTTATGAGGACCAGTTTATACTACTCCTTCCCTAAGACTGGCAAGTATCCCTGGGCCAAAGCTGGACACATGTTAGCTGTTATCTCAGGCTGCTTATAAATAACATGTTAATAGCTGTAAAGTTTTTTCCTGGGCTAGGCATTCTGCTTTCCACTTTGATAGGAGCATGTTTTTGTTTGGGAAGGGTTCCTCAAGTACATGTTGGGATCTTAACCAGCTACACCTAGCTAAATGAAGTTCATGATGTGTGCGTATGTGTGTGTCTGCATGCAAGAGGCAGCAGCAGTTTAAAGGCCCAGTCTGGCACAACCTGTTTGGATCATTTTCCCCTTGAAGTCTGCCTCCTTGTTGCATCCTGTCCTCTTTATTTCTCACATGGAAAAAAAATCTCTTCCTGATTTGATTTCCTACAGGGGAAATTAATTGGAAGTGGCTGTTGGTTCCCCCTGGAGCACACGTAACACGAAGGAAACTCTGAATATGGCATTAGAGACCAGAAAGGCTTTTTGATTCCTCAGTTTTTAAGAGTACTAACAAAGACATATTCGATCTTGCCCAATAAAAATTGAGGGGTGCTGCACTGGAAGGGTCCATACTCTCAGCTCCCCAAGGCACATCTGTAGGAATATGGTGCACTCTGCAGCAGTGTCCTGGGTGCAACTAGGAGAACATAGCTGAGATCTACATCCTTCACCCCTTCTCCATGTGATGTCTCAAACATGGTAGGGCAAGGAGCTTTGAGCAGCATCCCTGGCTGTGAGGAAGTCATTGCCTTCAGGCAGCATGTGGCTGACCCAGGTGGCTGTACACATTAAATCAAAGGCCTCTATGGGATTGTTTCCAAAACTGTTTCCAGCACAGGCCTTTCTGATAGCACAAAGTAGGCTGCATGAAACACTACATGCAAACATTAGGCCAACATTTTCAAACCTATAGATGTGTAGCAACTTCACTAAGGTTTCCCAGCAGTCTACATCATCCTGGGGCGATACACTGACTGCCAGGACAGTTACTCTGTCCAGCTTTGGGAGGAAAGAATTTGGGTATAGCTGTTCCTCAGGGTCTTAAACAACCTGAGTGCTAATAACCACCAGCAGGAAGCTGTGGCCAGAGGACCTCTGCTCAGTGTTGCTTGCCACACAGCCAGAAGCCAGTGTTGCCATGGGGACACAGGCTTGGAAGAACTTTTTTGGACTTAGAGAATCAAGTCTTATGGAGCAGTGATTGCTCCCAGCTTAATGAGACAGCACCTGCCTCCTAACCTTCATGGGAAGCACCCTGCCTACCCCACAGTCCCACAGGCAGACCAACCCAGGTCCAAAGGCACAGGGAGAGTGGTTTGGCTCAGCTGGGTGCTGGTGACACTCAAAAATAAGTCACCAACCACCCGTCACTTGTACCAGGGTGAAGGGGAGCATCATTCCTACACCACCTCTTCACTGAGAATAACCTCTCTCAATGTCGGGATGCTCCTCTTCGTGAACATATCAGGTTTCTAGGAAAGAGCTCCTCAGCAAAAGTTAAGAAACATACCCTAGCCTTCAGGCTTCTCTTTGGTCTTTGTCATTAGCCACAGACAAGCAACTCATTAAGAAATATTCTGTATTTTTTCTGTAGGTTCCTGTCTTGGCACTTGTAAGATTACAGCATGTGACACAATGGATGGACGTTAGCCTTTTCAGCCTGACAGCTACACATACAGATTGCTGCTTGAGCCACAGGGCATCTTCCGAAAGAAATCATCCTTTCAGAGCGTGAAGGATGGACAGAAAGTTGAAACATCTGCAAGGGCTATAAAAATCCCATGTTAGGAGCCTGCTCAGTGGGATGAAACATGGTGTCCATGAGACAGTGATCTACAGGGGCTGCCCTCTACATGACGCTCTGCTGCAGGGAGTTGGGGTTCAGCTGTGTCTCTCCACACCTACTTGTTTCTTTTCATTAGTATGACTGAGATAAACTGGAAACTACAAGTGGAAGTTTATTCTGTCCTTTTCTGTATCTCAGGCAAATTCAACAAGCCAACTGAGTCTCAAAGGAGAATTTCCTTCTAAGGACTGGACTTCCATATTATATATTTATTATTATTTTAAAAAAAATAAAATTGGTCACAGCTGTGGGAGCTTAATAGATGTCTGCCATGTAGAATTTCTACTGCCCTTCCATACTTTTAGCGCTTTAAAATATGTTTGCCATCTGTTCCTGCCACAGCATTAAAAACAATCACAGTGACTCTTTATGCAGAGGCCTTAGGATGGAAGTTGAATGCAGCCCACTAGATCACAAGTGACATGATGCCAAGTACAGTGAATATAATGAGTGTGTGGCCAGATTTTTAAAGAGCACTGTTTGTAAACCCCTTCCCTCCAGTGTTAAGGGTCATTTATATATATGTGTCAGTACAAAGAAGTGCCTCTAAGAACCAGGCTCAGAATGCAAATAGTTGAAGCAACTGGTGAAAAGGCCTGAAGTTCAATGCTGTGTTTTACCCTATTACACATATCTCAATTTCTAACCAGTCAATAGGCAAAAAGATGGAAAACAGATCAGAAACAGAGGATACGTATTATGGCGATGTAGAAATTAACTTGTATCCTGAGAGGAATTTTTCCTTCCCCTCAGCTCCACAGAGGATAACAGCTGATAACTCATCAGGTCTTTGCCAAACACATTGTACTGAGCTAATATTGATGAAGTGGCTTTCTGTCTCCTCCAAATTAAATACCATGCTCCTGGCCAAAATATTTGTTATTACTCAAAGAGGAGGTTCTCAATTTCCTTTGATTTTTAACATACAGGCAATCATCTGCTTCCATTTTTTAATTGCTCTCATTTATCATTTTGTCAGAAAACTGGCTTTCAACCGGATCCTTAAAGATCCCGCAATGATGACAAACAATAGCAAAGTGAAAGCAGATGACTTCTTTCCATTATCTGAATAGTATTAAATGGTGGATGAATCCTATTTTCTTTGGGTTTTTTTTCAGGGGTTTGTTTGTTTTGTTTTTCGACTACTAGGTGAAACTACATTTTCAGGTAGGTTAACAAATTGGACCAACTTGCTTAACACAGAGGGTATCTTTAGTCTTCACCCCTGATGTCTTTCTAGAGCTACATACTAACAGTTCCACTCATTTTAACTGCCCCTATTTTTAAACATCTGCCACTCCCTCTTGCAGGCTGGATGATGAAGCATGCAATCATGCCATCCAGTTCTGGGCACACTGCAAAGAATTCCTCTCTAATTTGACATTAATGTGAATGTAGAGTGATTATAATCACAGCGCTGAAGTTTCATTATGGGAACTACATGAAGATGAGAATCAGACTCAGAATCAAGGTATTTCAAGCCAAAAAATACCCTCTCCAGTTGGTTTCTCTGTTCCAAGAGGTGAAAAATTCTAAAGATTCAGCGTTTTTCCTGCATTATTCCTCACACTGTGCACAAATGTTTTATACAAACATGCAGGAACCCTGGGAAAAAGAGACTTGTTATTTTTCTGGCACTTTTAATATCTACTCACACATATCTCATGCCACGGAAGCACAGGAATATTGTGTCTTACCATAAAAGTATCTACCACAATAAATGAAACACTGGTGGACCAATTCCATCTCTATAAAGACCAATGTAAAATCCATTGTAAACAAGGCCATTTTACCACTAAGGGCCAAGACACTTGGGCCTGACTCCAAGGCCAAGACACTCAGCTGATATCAACAGAATTACAGAATATTAAATAGCTCTCCAGAATTTAACAGAACTACATAATTTCCATCACTTTTTTTCTCTAGTCCTAATTTTCTTAGGTGCGTTTTGGACCACACCTATTATAGTCACATAATATACAACATATCTACTTCATTCATGATTTATTTGACATTTTATCAATCACTTTACATCTACTGTGGAAAACACTCCCAAAGCCAGTTCCCCATGCTTGAAGCCTTGCAAAACCCAATTCCATGTTTGGAGATGTCTTGAACATGGCTCTGCATTTCAACCATCCCTTCCTGGTCACTTAAAATTACTCTGGCACTGCACTGGAAGCATACAGACCATGGATATACTTTTTAAAGGGCTCTGGAAAGTTTCTTGATGAGAAAGTCTTGATCTCAATTATGTCTTCAGATATGAGATTTGAGGAATGTAAAAATACTGAGCAAATCTGCTGCTTAAAGACACAGACAAAGAAATGCATCCATCCTCCAAAATTCACGGGCACAGAGCAACATTGCATCACTGCTGACCACAGACCACTCTGTGCTTTCACAGTCCTAACCACCAAGCAGTGCATGCCACTCATGCCACAGATAAGTTTCCCATGTAATGCTTATTTGGTTTTTTTCAACGTTGTTCACAGGCTATTTCCTAATTTGCATCTTCATAGTTAAAAAAAAAAAAGGGGGGGGATTGGTAATATTATCTTTCATATTTGCTAGAAATCACAAAGTCCTTTAACAGAGAGACTGGTATTGTGGAAGTTGGCAGATGAGCACAAACACTTTATTTTGCCATCTTACTCACAGCACTGATGTTTCAGGTCTTACTCTTGCCCCATGTCACTGCCCAGATATTGCTCATGATAGATGAGTCAATGCACCCTTCTTATGATAAAACTGAGCAATTCTGATGCAATAAGTCAAAGACTTAGGTTCAGCAAAGCACTGGTATCTGTGAGATGATTTAGAGCCTATTGTTTCTGTAAAGTAACTTTCCAAACATGTTCAATTTCTCCATAAATGAACCAGCCCCAGAAATGGGGCAGGCATTTCTTTTGAATGACTTTTTAAGTGGTCTTTTCCTGATGGTCAGCAGAAGGGAAGTATGAGTCCAAGTAGTGTGCATAATGTGCAATCGTGTAATTATTTCAGTATTCATCCACACATAGGAATATTTGTGGCAGATTATGTATGGACAGAAAACAAAATTCTTGCAGCTCTATGCTAGACATGACATGTTTTGAGCTGAATGCTGGGCCTTTGGTAAAAAATCCCTGCTCTGATGGACATATTCTTTTCTCTGCATGCTTGATTTGCCAACGTGGACTCCCATTTGCAAGGGCATCCTTGTGCAAGTGTTTTTACTCCTAGTCATTTACTGCCAGATTCTCCAGATTTTGTGCAAAATACCACTTCATTGAAATATCGACTTCTTTATTCAGGAAAAAAAGAGGGGAAAAAATCGAAAATGGAAATATAGGCTAGCCTCACAACTCTCTATGGTTTGTATGAATCCAGAAGACATTTGCCTGCAAAATATCACTTCTGAATCCCCACAATAAATTATATGTAGCCTGATTTATTCTTTCAGTGTCAGGCAACTTGCTGAGTGCTAATTTTAGCTGAAGCTCAAGTCTGGAGTCTCATCTGCTTTGGAAGATATTTACATTTCTGCAATTACTTCAGTCTTATTGAAATTAATGGTATCAAAATAGTTATTGATTGTTGTTGGGCATAAATTTTGTCTTCTTTAGAGAACAGCCTCTTGTAAATCTTTCCTATGCATTTTTATTCTTTACAGAATGATGCAGCACACCTACAGGAAAAATCAATCTTTTCATCGATATTTGAAGATCTGTTTCTTGGTTTTGTCATTACTGTGTTATAGGCTGTTAAAATGCATACTGATAGCAATTACTTAGTGCTATAAAGTCACCCTCCTACCATCCATTCTTCTTTAAAGAGCAGCAGTGAGAACAAAGTCCGTTCTCTGTTACGCAGATACAGCTGTTACCCAAACAGCTCACCCACCTGAAGCATCTCACTGCTGCCTGCACTAAATTTCATTTTACAGGCCCCGTGCCTGATAATTAATAAATCAAATCTGCTCTAAATCTTTTAGTTGTTTTTCTATTTTCTATCTGAAAAATTAAACTGTTTAAGCCTGACATTCATTCAAGCCATTAAAATGGCGAACTTGCCATTTCTACTTCATACTCCAGAGGGTTTTTAATCAGCCATGAATGGCAGTGAGAAGCCAATGCTAGAAGCAGAGTTCCTGCATAGCATCCATGGTTCATTTTTGGATGGGGTGTTCTACAGTTGCTCCAGAAGTGGCTGCCCAGATTCTCATTAGAGGCTCATTAGTAGATTTACAGGCATGGTTGTCCTGTTACTTCTGTTGAAGACACCTTCCACATCTGCTGATACCACGGGGCAAGTTTTCATTTATTCCACTTGTTTCAAAAAAACACAACCTATTTTATGTATCAGTGTGTAAGTTCACCATTATCAAAGAGTAGTTCAAGTTATTTGTTCTCTCTTGCCTGCTTTATACCCTGCTTCCACACCCCAGATGTAGACCACTGCACCTTGTAATGTGCCTGCAGGTACATGAGCATGACAAAAGGAAGATGAATAAAAAGCTGCTACACTAAAGGAAGGCTACAGAGACTGGGGGTGGAAACTTGTATTCCTTTCACTGGTTTGGAAGGGCAAAGTTGTTAATGTTCTGAAGCATACTGAAGATATCTATCTGTTCCTGTTACTACAGGGATTTTTTTATGTTTTCCCCTGGTTTTGTAGAGCACCTCTCACAGTACCACCTTCCAAGTGTTTGCTGGTTCAGGTGTTGTCTCACCCCCAGTGCAAATTATAGAAATCTTGTCTGTGATGATGTGGATGTTTCCACTCCCAGCTTTCATGTTAGATTCCTTATCCTGGTATTTTGTAAATTTAAATAGGTCGTAATGGTCCTGACACCTGCTTTCTCTTGGTGTGAGTGAAGACCTGTTGTGGGTTTTTTAAACAGAAATTTATCCATCCATAGGTCTAAACCTGAGTTTGTGCTTAAATACTTTGCTGGGCCATGTTCTGATTAGCCCTTACAGAAAGTTCTAAAAGGTAATGGGTATCAACAACAAAATTCATTAATAAATCTCATTAATACTGTAACTTTGTCATTTGTGAACAATTTCTACCAAATGGTTTCATCTTCTTAAGTTTTACCAGGAAAACAGTTTACATTTTTAGCTGATTTGCTCAAATGCAAAATCCATGTCTGCTGAAAATACCTCATATATCTGTTGTTATCTTTTCCTTTACCTCTGACACATATTTATATGGCCAGAACTCATGTAAATACTTATCAGTTAGGTTGGTTTTGAGCTGTTACTCATATCAAGATGCAAGTAGACAGGTCTGTGACCATGCTGCCAATTCTGAAGCAGGAGCTGAACAAGAGCAGAACATAAATACAGTGCTAACACTCTACAGTGATGCAAAAGGTACAGCTACTAACAATAATAGAAACTAAGCATAAACAGATTAATCTGGGAGATGTGAATAAAATTATAGATTTAAGCACCTTCCTTTCACTGAGGGGTTGGGACACGTAGCCAATATAACAGTATATGAAATTGTGAGAAAATTACTGTGATGTACAACATGAAACACTATTTCAATCATTCTAAAGGGGCTTGTTCAAACAGAGCCTTTGAAAGCTACTGTGGAAGCAGGGGGAGTGGGAAGAGAGTGCCTGGAGATTGCAGATGGGAAATTTGACGCTCAGGTTTAAAAGTGAACAGTGTCTGGTGTCTATAATAGCTACAAATGAAGGCAATCAATACTACGTACCAAATACCACTGTAATGCTCTATAGTCTTAGATATCGCTAAATGAATACAGATGGCATGTCTTCATTTGAAGTACTTTGATCAGATGGAATATAACATAGATTTTTGTCCCTAACAAAGCTCCACTCAAAACAAGACACAAAATGGAATGGGCCAGAAGGTCGTGTTAACCTTGTGGTTTTATAGCAAAGTGCAGTGGGAGACAAAAATGGCCCAATGTTTAGAAGTTTTGCACATGGGTAGAGCCAGAAAGTCTGGCTGCTATCTGTTATCCAAGCATTAGCAGGCAAAGGAAGAAGCGTTAATGGGGGTTTAAGGCAAAGATAGGTAACCTAATATTAGTGAACCAATATGTCTGTCACTTTTGTGTTCATTAGTTTGATCAAGCTGTCAAAACTTTAGGAGACTGAATGATGGATATAAACCTAGCAAACCCCATTTAACAGCCAGCACTATTTCTATCCGTGTACAGTCTGCTTCATCATTCTCCACCAGTGTGGGACTGTAGCAGTGAGTCAGATGCTGCAGCATTTCATACACAGGCAGTTGGATGCTTTGAAGAAGGCGGAAAAAGACTCATCAGCCACTCAAATGTGATGTAGAGAAAATATTGAGAATTCAGATATATCTTTTGAAAACATCAGTAAGTTTAAGAGAAGCATTTCCATTCAGTGCAAACTGTAGCAGTAACACATCTGTTTCAGTTCCATATCATTTTACAAACATTAGTGGATACACTTTGCCATCAGCCTTTTGTGATAAATCAGAGACATATTTATGGCTCTTTGGCAAACAGAAGCAGAACATTCATTTTGCAAAAGACAGCTGCCTGCATTTTATCTTATGTGGCACCCCCATTTTTTCTACCAATCAAATAATGAAGTGCCTGGCAGAACCAATTGTCTACTTGCAGGCACAAGGCTTGGGCTCTGAAGACGCCTCAGATCCTAACATTCATTTCTAAATCAGGATACTGTACAAATGGAAATGATTCTTCCAAATGAGAGGACAGCCTTCCCCAGAGGATATCTGTACCATCACCTACAGCCTTGATGCTCAGGTCTGCCACTTGTACCAGACACTATTCCTGTCACTAAGTGTGATTGAGTAAGGGATTTCTGTAGAAATACCATCGTTACACTCCTGTGAAAATCAATCCCCTGCCCTCCATACCTTGATGACCTGTGAAAATACTTTTTCCCTGTTTTTTTGCAGAAACCTATACATGTCAACAAGCATTGCATCTTTCCCAGAGTGTCATTATCACTGCTATAATAAACAATCTTTATGACCTCAACCTCAATGTAGTATTTCAAAGTTAAAGAGCCCAAATCAATACTTTCATTATCTGCACTATAAATTATCCATTAATGGAAGCTCATTAGGAAAGGCACCATCTTTTTCTCCCTGCACCTCCGAGTGTTGCTCTGGGCTCACAGCTGGCACTGCAGGCTGTATTGCTTTATGGAGAGTGTTTTCCTCAGAAATGACTGGGAAGCCTGATGGTTCAGGGCTTTGGAAAGTGAACAGGGAAGAAAACAAGAGAGGAGCCAGAGCTTTTTTGCTCTTTTCTTTAGATACAGCAGGAAGATAAGAAATAGGTCATGGCAGACTACTCACCTACTTTGTAAGCTTCTAGCAGGAATGAAGCTGATTGGAACATTTCTCTTTGAAATGGAGAGAGTACACCAGGAGCATATTCTTCCTCCTCATTCATACAAGAAGTACCTAACTCAGTTGCCCCCAAGTAGCAGAATTTGGACCTTGTAATCTACTAAGTGTTCACTATGACTAGACTAAAATACAAAAGAATATTTAATTCTGCTGATTTTATGGAATTCTTTCTCAGATCTCTGACATACATATCTGCTAATTCCACCAGAAAAACAAATAGCCAAAGATGGTAGATTCAAGTATTAGTTGACTTTTTATGACTTTGAGCTAATTGAGGTAAAGGGGGAAGTAGATTAATTTATTCAGCTATTTTCCTACATGAAAAACCCAAATATTTCATCCACATTATTAATTTAGCTGAATTTAAAATCAACAAAACAGTTTACATTAAAGTTTCTTGAAATTAATCTAGTTTATTTAGAAAAGGAATATAAATCCAGAATATAATGATAGGGGATGATGTGATTGAAGAGAAGGACTTAATGGTACTGGTGGATTAAAAGCTGGACATGAGCCAACTATGTGTACTCATAGCCCAGAAGGCAAATCATATCCTGCTTGTATCAAAACAAACATGATCAGCAGGTCAAGGGGTGTGATTCTGTCCCTCCACTCCACTCTGGTCAGATGCCACCTGGAGTACTGTGTCCAGCTCTGCAGTCATCAGCACAAGAAAGACACAAATCTGTTGGACCAGGTCCAGAGGACAGACACAAAAAAAATTATCAGAAGGCTGGAACACATCTGCTATGAAGAAAGGATGAGAGATTTGGGGTTGTTCATCCTAGAGAAGAGAAGGCTCTGGGCAAAACTTTCAGTACTTAAAAGAGGCCTATAAGAAAGATAGAGACAGACTTTTTAGCAGGGGTTCTTGTGACAAGACAAGGGGTGATGGTTTTAACCTAAAAGAGGGTAGATTTAGACTAGATATAAGAAAGAAATTCCTTACAATGGGGGTGGTGAAACACTGGCACACATTTCCCAGAGAGGTAGATGCTCCATCCCTGGAAACATTCAAGGTCAGGTCAGATGTGGCTCTGAGCAATCTGATGTGGTTGAAGATGTCCCTGCTTACTGCAGAAGGGTTGAGCTATTTGACCTTTAAAGGTCCCTTCTATGATTCTATAATTCTATGTTAGTTCATACCACAGTATTGAGGGGACCTTTTGCTTCTTGAAGCCCTCTTTACTGGTACCCACTGGCACATTAGTTTGAGAGTTTAAATCCTTCATAACTCTGACACATTTGAGAAAACTTGAAACTAGTAATACCATGCATGCATATAATCGGATATTTTGCATTGCCTTCACCTGCATTTGAACCTATTCTGCTTGACCATATAATAGATAAACAGAAAAAAAAGAAACAACCTTGTAAAAGAAAAAAGTAGTAGATAACACAAAACTTGGGAAGTGACAGGAAAACTCACTTCAACAAGTTATGTTGCCTGGTTAAGACATAATGAGAAAATGTGGAAACAAGTCTGCATTTTCCACCATCCATGTGCTGCCCAGACATCTTACAAATTTTCAAGTTCATGGTCTGTAAAAATGTTCCAAACAAGCTTTTGTACTTGGTTTGGATTTTTTTTCCCAACATTCCTGATGAAGGAGAAACTGGAAAAAGTAGATGCAATGCAATATGAAAGGTTTTTTTGACCCCCAGAGCATCCCACAAGAGAGGTTTCTAGGACAGTTGAAAGCAGCAGCACACCAATGGCCATTCCTCTGGGGCAGAGGTCTCTGGTGCCTTCAGAGCCAATACAGGCTCCAGGGACAGGGTCATCTGAGCATCCAGAAAGCCACAAGCTCCAAAAGGCTCAGAGAAGCACATCAAAGGTATTTATAACAGTTCAACATTTGACTGCAGGTCAAAGATACAGCAGATTTGCTTCAGCTGCTCTCCTCAGAGCAAGGAGTGTGACAAATACTCCCACTGGCACATCATGTCGTAGAGCTGTCCCAAGGACAGCCAAAACTGCATCTACACAACCACCCAGACTGTTGTCCTTTATGAAAAAAATAATTGGTAGAAGTGGGGGATCAACTTTTTTTTCTCGTCATGATATTAATAAAATGTTTCACTTTCTTAAACTGCTGCATCATCCAAGGCAACTCAGCCTTTCTAAAAGTCTCCTAATTCTCAGCAAACCCTTTAGACTAGACTTGATGCCAAATGTCCTGACTGTATCTAGAAGCAGATTTCCTACAACATGACAAATCCATAATTTGTTTTATTTATTTTGTCGTAACAGTTATGCCCTTTATGCTAAGCAAAGAAAGAAACAAAGGTGCCACAGATTTTATATTGGATGTGAAAAATACAGCAGAGTCACCTTCTGAAATTGATTTTCTAAGACAATAATTCCTTGGTTTATGTCAGTGACATACTAAACTTCTGATCTCAGTTTTCTTGATTGAAGCAAGTGTTTCTCAGGAAAAACAAAACAAACAAACAAAAATGTTCTATTTATTTTTTCTTTTTTGCAGAAATTCAGGTTGAATAGAAAAACACTTTTCTTGAAGTCATTCAGCTTCCTCATTTTACTTGTATCAAAAATAAAAAGAAATTACAGATCCCTGTCCTCTTATTTATAATGCAGAAAACTTACTTTTTTGAAGGAGAGTAGAGAGAATAATAATAGAGTTTCAAACTGTCTAACATTTTCATCTGGAAATCACTGTGTCATTTATTAGACTCTATTTTGATCTTCTCTTTTTAACATTTTGACCTCACTTTCTAACTTCCAGGTTGCCCACATGTGCTCTGCCTTTTCTTTCTCCCATGCAGCTCCATAACTGCAGACCATATCCTGAACCACTGTTTGTGTAGGTGGCCATGAAGACACACAACCTAGAACTGGGGTGAACTGTTACTGCATCCTACACTCGCAGAAGTGGTAATTCCTTCCAAAATACTAAAAAAAAATGTTGTGTGTGTTTTTCATGCAAAATTTCCTATCTCAGCTCTCAACAATCAGGCCAAAGATAAGCAAATCCTTGAAGGGAAAGGTAACATGACTGCTGCTGTGCATGGCTTCTACAATTCTGTTTTATCAATTTCCTTTTAATAAACCTGTCAATATCAATATGTTTCTGATGGAAAATTAATCCTCATTTAATTGTCAAAATTGGTTTATTACCCAAAACCAGTGAGCCTTACACTGAGTACCTTAGCCATAGTAAATACTTACTTCTTTACCAATATTAACTCAGTCAAAGAATGAAAGCTATTAAAATGATGCCTAAGAAACTGAGGGGTATGTTAAACAACTTGTGTTCATAAATTCAGGGACAAACAATCTGAAGTTACTGAAAGCAACATAAATACTCAACATTCACTCTATTTTAGCTGTTCAAACTTGCCTTTTTGCTTCCTCTCTCTAACTCATTTGTCATCATAGCCTCTAACTTAAATTTAGATCAAAGGCAATTATGAAGCAAACATGATCACTTTGTGGTACATTTGTACAATTACAGTCCAGTCATAATGCATATAAGGGATATTTCACACCAGATATTCAGATGGAAGTCAGGAAGGTAGGATGTGCAGAGGTCCAAGCCCTTTAGAAAGCCTGTCTCCAGTGGCTGAGGAGCGCTTCAGAGGACTACCGTGGGGTACCTGTTCACACAGGGACAGGCAGGTGAGGAGCTGAGCAATGTATTCTCTTTCCCCACAGTGGGCAGCAAGTCAGCAGCAAGTCAGCAACAAAACCAGAACTTGCCTCCAGCCTCTCATCTCTTGAGGTCTCTGTCAACCACCAAAGTCATACCTTTCTTCCTGCTGACACAAAGTCTTCAGAGTATTCAGAGTTCATATTTACCATGGGTAGAGAAAAACGATTCGATGGAAAATTCCTCAAATTTTTTTCCTGCATCCAAACATGCTCTTTCGTCCTCTGTCTATACCTCTACTACACACTTGGCAATGAGTTGAATATGGACTTTATGGGAACCTGAGGCCATAAATGCACCTCAGGCAGTTTGAATATGTCAGGTTAAGAGCTAAGGGTGCTCAGCACCTTTACAGGAGTCTCAACATGCTGCCAAACTTAGTTTTCTCATCCTTCGGCTATTTCAGACTATTCTTAACATCATCTCTGCTTTACACCACAGATTTACTGCCATTGTGCAGACTCAGCATGTTTCATATTCTGGTTATCTGTGTGCTGATCTGTTAGCTCCCTTTCTGCTTGATTTTGTATTTCCTTTCATTGATAGTGTTATTTCATAATTTTTCTGCTATAATTTCCTTTGGTTCTGAGAAGGCTTAAAGTCCATAGTATGATCAAAATATTTTGGCCTAGCTATCATCTCTCCAGTGAGAACATTTCCTCTGCAGTTGACCGTCCAAGTTCAATCTTCATGGCCCTATTATGACTCCAGTCACCACACTGAATTAGCTCACACTGTAGGAAATTCATATAAGCTTACGTACAGCTACTCCAGAATCAATCTATACCTTCCGGTTTCGTAAGCAGAGACACTCTGGGGAAACAAATGGTGAGACTCACCATGAGTGCCTGTGGGAGCCAAGTTTTCTATTTACGTTCATAAATCTTCACTGGCAGACACAATCATGGGCTCAATATTACATCATTCACCTGAGCAGTTACCACTGATCAGCACAGTTCCCATAGAGAATTATTGTGTGTGTGTGGACAGAGCACAACACATGAACTAAAAACTTCTAAACGCTGTTTATGTAGATGGGAAGAAGAGATTTCTTGCAATGAGTATTAGGGAAATCATGATCTCTTTCTCAACATTCCTCTTAAAGGAAAAAGATTATAAACTCTCATGAGTTATTTGTGAGTTGTTCTCTGTTACAATTGGAAGTACATCAAGAGGACATTGTGGTAAAAGCACATTACATCTTCATTCCATAATTCAAACCTGCAGAAGCAGAGCAGATGGGAAAAAAAATCTGTCATGCACTGCTAAACTGTGTAAACTCAATATTAATCACAATAACAGGGAACACTATAAAAGGGAAAGAAGTAACGGCAGTTACAACTTGCATCAACCCACAAGCCTTGTCTACTTTATTAATTCCTTAGCATAACACAGTAAGAAATACATATTTCATCCACTGCTGCTATTACTATTATGGTCATCATTACAGATAGGAGGTCTGTCATTGACAGAAGTTGATGAAGGTGGTAAAATATCGGTCTTGGCTGGCAAACATGAGGAAAAAAATGACCTTTTATTGAACAACTTTGCTAGTAACTTGACTCATCTAACTCTGGTAAAAAATTAGCACCAGGAAAAACTGCTACGTACTAGACTATAACTTTGCTGTTATGAATAAACTATCTCGTGTTCCTTCACGCTCTTATCTTCTCCTTGACTTGAAGTGTGGCATAGTGATAGGCCAAAACATCAGCTGAAATGTGTGTTACGCAGACCATCACAGCCTCTCAGCTTTCTGGCAAATAATAAATCACAGGAAAAGGTAGATAAGAGAGGATGAAAATATTCTCCTGCATTCATGAAAAACAAAAAGCCACCTACTAATGACAAACGTAAGAATGGGGATGAGCTGAGGATTAATGAACAGTTTGTTGTTGACTGAGCTTGTTTTAGCTCTTAGTTCTGGTAGAAATTTGTTTTGTTCCCTACCTCCCTACAGATTAAGGAAAACACACTAATTATCTCACTTACTTAGATCAGCAGGGATGAGCAGCTAAATCTGTTTTATAGTGTGAGCACAAAGCCACACAATGAATCCCTTGGGCTGGCTAGTGTCTTTAGGTATGCTACAATACAAATACAAACACATTGTTGTGCTTTAACAATAAATAAATAAATAAATAATCTCTTACATTCAACTGTGGGAGGAAAAAAACCCAAAGCAAAACAAAAACAAAACAGAACAAAACTCAGCAACAGTAGCTGTTGTCTGAAACATCTTCCAGGAGAAGTAGCAGGCCTGCAATCATTTTGCTGTTATTTGTAGAGATATTTTTAAGTGTCCTTTCATTGTGCAAAGAACAAAATATTAAGAGAAAGATAGAAAGAAGTGGTGCCTGCTACCAAGCTATCACTTCATTGACATCACACAGAAGACAAATTAACCAAACAAAACAGACTTTATTGTGGTAGGTTGAGTTTTGAGTCAATTTTCCAGTTGAAACACTTGTATGGAAGCAACTACTGGCCTGATTTGGAGGGCACAGTCCAGTGCACCCAGGGGGAGGGTGAGCTCAAGACAGGACTAGAATAGGCTGAGAGCAAAACCAGGAAATCCTGTAAACTGTGCTCTGCTTTCAGCTTTAAGACAAAAACCTACTTTTTCTAGGAAACTTAATTGGGTGTCAACGTGGAGACCATCTAATAGCTTCAAGACACAAAAAGAGCAGAGAAAGTCAAAAATGAACATTTACTCCATGGATAAATGTGTGAACCAGATCGTATAGAAAGAAAGAGAAGGGGAAATTATGATCTAGAACATAGCAAGATCTCTGGAGAGTCTGCATAACCTCTGGAGCATCACAGATTTTCCAGATCCCATGTGAACTGAAATTTTCAGGATTTCTCTCATTAGCTACCACCAAGTTGTGACCATGAAAATAAGGCCAGAAATGGTTACTAAACTGATCATGTTATACAGAGGAGAATGACAAAATTATGCAAAAGGCTCTCAATGCCATGCAAAAATAAAGGGACTTCTAAAAATTCTCTGAATGGAAGCTGTTTAGGACTTGATCCCACACTTTATGTGTTAAGAGGGAAAGGAAATAACATGCATGCGCTTTCTCTGATGTCTTTAGTGAGACATTAGGGTTCTAACTGTAAATGGACAACAACGATGTAACATCACGTTTCTCATTGAACTTTAACATAAGACACATGCAAGTTATTTTTGTTTGTATTTGGCTGGCAGATGCATCCATTTGAAAAACTGTGCAATGGGAAGCTTGCTAGACAGTGATGCAACACAATGTGCAGCGCCAAAGCAAACTTCATGTCTGTTTCTTTTCACAATTACATTAAATGAATTGGAAATAAATCCACTGAAGTGACTAGAATTATACTCATCTAGAAACCAAGCTTGAGTAAGACTCCCACATAGTGTTTTTGCACAAACAGGGAAGCCAAGAAACCCTTGTTCTGTAGGTCTTCTTTTTCTCAGCCCCATTAGGGGTTTTGGACAGTGTTGTGCCATTATGCATGACCAATGTTCCATTCCAAAGGGGATTTCTTCTTTTCTGCCTTTGAACATCCTGAATTTCATAGGAAGGAGCTGACAGGATTCCTTGCTCTCTTGGAATGGATTTTACTCAAAGCCATGTACCATAAAACAACATAGAACACATCCCACAAACATTCCACGTCTTATGCAAGAAACCTGAAGAAGTAAAGCACTTTCAGACTTCTTGCTTTGTGACAAACTTTCTCCCTTTAGCTATTTCAAAGTGCCAACTACCAACATCTCTTTCAGCTGGACAGAGTGCTGGGACATCTCATCTAGACCATACTTTTCCCAAGATAGATTGGAACACATGATCCTTGAGGTCCCTTCCAACCTGGTATTCTATGATTCTAAGATTCTGTGAAAATCATGTGTGCATGAAGGACCCTTCAGACAAGGGATTGAAAGACCTCACATTATAACTGATTCTAAAAAAGACTCTACATCAGCAAACTTCCCACCATCCAGGGCTTGGCTTTCTTCACCTCTTAAAAATAACAAGGCCGTACAGTTCTATGCTTCCTACCTAGGAGGCTTCCCTGCAGAGGCCCCTGTCAGCAGAGGCCTTTATACTTCACTAGAAAGCACACAAGAGCCTTTTCCCCTCTCTAAATCTTGGAACAAGTGGTTTTATTATATGGTTACTACAAACACTACTCAGTCCCTGGAGAGGTAGTTTAAGATTATGTAGATATATAATCAATTTGTAGAGGATTTGCCTTTCTTGAAGACATTTAGCAATTATGGTTGCTGCTTCTTTCCGGAAGCATGGATAGAGGATCCATACGAAGCTTTATTCTGTGCAGCTTGGGGCTATTTTCTGCTATTACCACTCAGAACACTGAGCCAGAGCTAAAGAAACATAAACAGAGATGAATATTTTTGTAGGATAATGGTTGGATCAGTTCATGCGTGCTATGAATCTCCTTGACGAATCTTCTCATGATGAAGTTCATTTATAAAATCTGTAAAAATCTTATTGTAGACTTTCTCTAAGCTAACTTCAGGCTGCAAACCTGAAAACATGTATTCATATATTTAACTTGGTACACATGAGCTGTTCTATTGATTTCTCTTTATATTGAGTTCAGTGGAGCTACTCACATGTGTCAGTGTAAGCAAAAGCGTAAGTGTTTGTGGGACAGTGATTTAATTGCTCTGATCTCAATGGGGGTTTTTTTAGTTATTCTTTGTGGATTGACTGTTAGAGGAAACCACCAAAGGGGATAGTAAATTTTACAGCTCTGGTATTTTCAAGTTAAGTTTGCAAGCATCTCCCAGAAATATGCTTCACCAGCCCAAGGCGACTTAACTGAGAGGTAACTGGGTGAAATATAACAGCCTGAAACAGTCAGACAGAGTGCTCTTTTTCATCTTAAGCATACTAATCCTCTGGAAAAAAAAATCTTCAGCACTAAATAGCCGACTCTAGCATCCTTCTCAATTTATCTAATATCTTTATGGTTTTATACATTTATGTGCACATATATATAGTATATAGTCAAATATGTGATGTGATAACACACATATTTCAATGTAGTTACGTATCTACTACATTTATTTGCTTTGGGCTGAATGTACAGACAGAATATTGCACATATTATAGAATAACTTGATAAATATTTATGCCTTTGATTTTCCCTTCCTTTTTGATGGGAATTACATATTTGTTACCCTGAAATATTGATAATCCAGGGAAAAAGGAAAAAAAAAAAAGTTCTACTTTGCCCTCATTCTTTTTTTAATATTTAAGACTGCTGTTGGCTTTTCCTGTCCCCTCAGTAGTTTGAACATTAAGAGGAAAGACTGAACACTGAATCTATTTCGCAGAGTACACCAGCCTACCCTCGTGCTGACCATGTTCAAGAAACTGCACTAGGAATTTTCTTTTTTCTGCTGAGAAGGAGAGGATGAAGGAGGAAAGAATGACCAATTATAAACTCTGTTGTCTTTAGATGAAAGAACCTTTTTGTGGTATTCTTCAATCTCTTGTTTGGGCTGTCAACAGCAATTTGATAAAGAATGTTCCTATGTCTGACCTGTTTTTTCAAGATAGTAACCTATATTGTGTATCATCTAAAGCCAGGGGATAATCATCCATTATACTCTCTACTGCTGTTCCTGCAAGCTGAGCATAGCCTTTAAAACCCAGATAAGTTGATTGATAGTTGTGTTGAGAAAGCTGCTACTAACAATATTTTAGTTAAAGGGAGAAAAAATTAAAGTTTCTTTAATCTGATCTTCCCCACCCCCAACACCACACTTCAGAGGCCAAAGCTCATGATAACTGTTTTGTGGTGAATGGTCAATTGTTACAAAATTCTAATTGGTTCTGGGTCAGTCCCTTTGAAATGGCTGCTGTGCTCTAGTAATTTTTTCAATTAATTCTTAACAACTGACAAAACTTTGGATCTTGTCAAAAATTGTTCAGATTTTTATAGTAGGTAAGAACAGGGAACAAGATTAGCCTGGATTAAGAAAGATTCCTACATACATTATCACCAAGGTTATAATTATAGTTTAGCTCTCTTTTTTTCTTTGCACTCAAAATAATGATTAACTAGCTCAGCGGGGGTTTCTTCCCTGTAAGTACTTACTGCATACTTTTATAAGGCTAAATTGTAGAAATCTGTACGTGCATTCCTTGGTTGATTTCTGAATAAACTAGGTAAATGCAAGATTCATCTAGGAATCTTATCATACATATTTGCACAGAACTAGATTTTTAGACGTAGACAGGTCCTGTGCAGAAAAAGGACCTGTGATGGTCAATCTTATGCCCTCATTGACGTAAGTCAAGAAGTGACTAAGGACCAGTTCTCCAACAGTGTTTCTTAGAGAAGCCTCAAGACTAACTGTTTTTCTGTTCAGTTTGGACTTCAAAGAGGTGGAGCATGTTGAAAGACAAAGCCAGGCCACATCTTCTTCTTTCACCAGAACGTCCTCAGACAGACAATGAAATTACCTTTAAGGTCTCTTTTCTGCAGCAAAAATTAGCTCTGAGTCTAGGGGGTGATTATACCAATTGTTTGCCTGTAAGACAAGCAGCTAAGTAGGAGCAACTGCCTGAATTTTTTTGTATTGGTCCTTCTTTCAGCAGAAATCTTAAAAATATACAGACATACCAAATCACATGACACATTAAATCAACTATTCATTAGTAAATCAGATTAGATTATAGACACCAAATTATCTATAACTGTTGTCACAAATTTTCTAAGATACCTGTCTTATTGACATAAGTCATGGAGAAAGGGCATGATTTCTCCCTATTTTCAGGAAATGAGGAAGAAGGTATGGTGAAACATGCACACTGTTTTCAGAGTTGCAGCCATACTTTAGACTTCTATTTCATGCTCCAGAGAGCAGTTACGGAAGTCTGTCAAAGTGCACAAAGCTGAGCTAGTCAGAGCTAATTCTTGCTTGTCATCTCAGACTCCATTTGTTATACTTGCACATGTAATGTTGGCCTCTTATCCAAATTTTTGCTTGTGAATTAATCCATAGAGTACTTCCAAAATATAATTAAAATCAATATTGATTTCACTAGATTGTCATTGGAAATACTGCTTGAACAATCTTCATGCATTGGCTTGTGCAACTGAATGGGGATGAGGATCTGGATTTTGTGGATATCCAGGTGTCTTCAAAGCCCAAAGCATGACTTTGAATTGGGTTAGCCTCTAACATGACTAGAAGTCAGCCTTAAATTCAAGAACCAAACACAGCTTTGAATGGTGAATTTACTCAAAAATACGCAAAAGGATAAAAATGTTGCTACTCTCTAATCTCTATTTAATTTTTAAATCTGTTAATGGAATAATTTTATAGCTCCACAAAACTGGAATTTAAAAAATGTTGTCATTCCAAATAAAACTGTCAAAAAATTGGAAAAAAACCCACAACACAAATATTGAAAATCAGTTTCTCTAGTTTGTCAGTATTTCGTTTGTACTTTAGACACTTGAAAATTTATTCAGTTGTTCTGTAATTATATTTCCTCTTCTAGGGGGAAAAAAAAAAGCATTATTTCAAATCACAAAGTTAGCACTTGTCTTTGAAAATGTTAGATCTAAAAATTCTGGTGATTTTGTAGTGTTTTCAGAATGCACAAGAGACAAGTATTTCAGCCAAAAACTCCCTTTCCCATGACAGGTTTGAGATGAATCAACATTTACAATTAAAGAAATATTTTGCTGAAAAATTTCTTACCATATTTACAGCCAGTATTCCTGCCTGAGGATAAATAATAAAATGAAAGCATGAACTTTGAGATTCTAGTTATGATAGCCATTGAGATTGTTTTTCACCTGTGGGGATATCAAATTTCTGTAAGCCTGGGGTCTCATCCTCACCCTGTCACAGATTACCCACATAACCCTGATCAGCTTGGCTAGTTATCCCTCTCCTTTAATTATCCCCTTTTCAGTTTTTTCATCCCTGGGTCAATATTACCTATGAAATGCATAGAAAGACAAGATATATTATTTAAGGCCAAATTAGCCACCAAAGTGCCCTCAGATCCTGGTAGGGACAATTAGATCTGCTGGTCAGAAGTGGTAGTGGTGGGAGGACACCATCACTAGCTCTGAAAACTTATTAGAGCAGTGAAAAGGTTATACAATTTACATTTGACAGCCTATTTCTTCCACAGCAGTGATACAAGGAAATCAGCACTAATCTGAGTCCACTACACCTTTCCTAGAGATTAGTCAGGCCTCATGATGCGTATATCCTCCTTACATCTATCTTCCACCTTCTGCCCTAAGGAATTATTATTAATTTTCCAATCATTCCTATCTCTTCACATGTAACAAAGATGCACAGACAAAATGCTTGTGCGTGTTACATGCAGTTGTAATACAGTTTATATATGTAAATGTAGGAATCTCCACTGATAAGAGATGTTTCTGTTATGCTTATCTGTATTTGGTGGCACTCAGGCTCTTCCTAGTTGAACTCTATTCTCTATCATACAGATAGTGAGAAAGTTGCAGTAGATTTCAAGTTACTTAACATTTACTCAGCAGAGGATCTCTAACCACACCATCAGTATCATCGCTGATGTGTGACATGCTTGTATCTGTCAGCCTTAAGAAAGTAGCCAATCTCACTCCCATTTTGCTATGCTAAATAGATAATAAATCATATTTCTTGTTTACCATTTTTCTTTGGGTATAATATTTAGGGCAGTGGGGTCACTGTCAAACGCTCTTGAGAGAGGTGCTGCTTCCTTGAAAATAAGGGTAGGAGCCATAGGTCTGCTTCTGTGATCAAAATATGTGGTGTTATTGGTATACAGTGGTTAGATTGCATAGTGGAAGTGAGATACATATATTGACAGACAGATAGGTGGATAGATAAAAGGATTCATTCTATAAATAAAGCTAAACAACGTATCAAAACACTGACCCTGAACAAAACCAATACAGAAAATCATCATTGTATTGGTGTGTATTGTGTCACTGAAATATGAAGAAAAGGGAACATAGCAAACTTTTTAAAATTTTGATTGCACATCTCCAGCTTCGGTATTATTTCACTATACTATGAGTGTTTCTGGTCCATATATTGGGGAAGAAAAAGCAGAACACACACAATAACTACTTCAGGAAAGGGTAAAGAAAAGCCACATCAGTGGTAGAAGGATTGGACAGGATCCCAGTTCATAAGCCTGAGGGTGGAAGAGATTACGCAACAAGTCCTAATGACACTGTAAACCTCTTTAAAGTGAAGGTTTCAAACAATGTGAAAGTGATCAAACCAAGAAATATAACCTAAAACTACATGTCTCATGATCCAAGCTTTTCACTGTGGGGCTGGAGGGAATCATATCAGACAGAGCAGTTAAACATTGGGAGAGAGGTAATGGAAGTAATTGAGGCACCGTCACCAGAACTATTCAATAATAGATTAGGTAAGTAGTAGAAATAATAGGGGAATATCCTGCATGAGGCAGGGAGTTGAACTAAATCACCCAGGAGGAGAATAATTGCAATTATAGATCTGTTCCACCAGCACTAGAAAATGGTGGTGCCAGGTACAAGTATTAATCTTATTAAAAACTGAACTGCAATGTGCATACTCTCAAACACAGTCAAAAACCATACATATTATATTTAGGAATGAGACTCAAACACATTTCACAGACATATATATTATTGTGTTAATTTTAATTTTTGCAAAGTCGATGCTGCATGACTGAAAAAGGACTTGACCTGCAAAGCCTGCTGAAGATAAGTCCTTGCTCCTTCATTTCATTCACGTTGAGAGAGTGTAATGTTTGATTTGTGAAACTGACAGTTAGTTGTAGTTTTTTGCATGTTCATTAAAAGGACCTTGGAATAATCTGAGTATATAAAACAATCTGAGTATATAAACAGTATATTCCTCTGGGCCTTGTAGCAGAAAGCAAAAACAGAAGTGGAAAATTAGTGCACATAGCCTTTCACAAGACATAAGAGCTTCTCATTTTCTTTAGCTATTTCTAAGAGCCTGCTGTATGACACATCTCAGGTCTTGCCTCCAGTAAATTAAGTCATTGTTTTCTTAACATTTTTTACTGAGTGGAGCACCCAGATTTTCTTTCAGAATAGATCTGATTGAAAGAGACTCTTTCCAAGCCACTTGACTTACTTTGGTATCATACTCCCATGGGTTTGCTAGATGTGTTCCTCAGCTTCCAAGCAGATCTTTGAGGGTTAGAGTAACATAATTAAGTCTGACAATAGTACTTCGACAGAACATAGCTTCACAAGAAAAGCCATATGTTTAAAAATGCATGCCTTTTAGAAGTTCCCAGAGCCTCTTCCCAAATTGCTTTCACTTACAGTGTTTCTTGGTGTTTGCTTACAGCAGTTCCCAGCTAGACTTACAGTGGCAGGCATTTTTCAGTTCAAGTGCAGTTCCCTGTTACTACTGTCACCATCCTAAGTAGCCCCTTTCATAATATGAAGCCAGTGAATTCAATGGAAAACGTGAGTATCCATTGATCCTGGCGTCTGACACAGGGCAAAAGATTACACAATAAAGGGACAAGTGGACATATTAGGGACATTTCCCCATTGATTTAGATCAGAGTCCAATGACATAGCAAAGGGAACTGATGTCCTGACTATATCAGCCATCTGCTATTTCTGATAGTGATGCTTATAGATTCTCTGTCTTTCTTGAGACAGACAAATGACTGAGAGATAGAGTTTCTGTTATTGGGAGACTTCATTAAAGGTGGGATTTGTCTTAATAGCTGAGTTGCTAGTCTTAATAATTATTTTCAAAATGGTTTGCATTTCTAAATCAGAAATCTTTTCAAGAAAAAATCTAGTGAAATAACACTATGGAAATATTAAGAAACAGCTGTTACTTGCTAAGTTTTTAGCTCTGTGAGATTCTTAATATGAAGATATCACTTCATTTTCCAGGTACTTTTTTCACAGATTTAATGATACAAGCTGTAAGTTTGTGATACTGAGCATACTTTTTTTTTTTTTTTTTTTTAATTAGCTGCTGTCTTTTTCATCTATTTTGCCTGGATCCAAATTTTACAACTTTTAACACATGGTTATTAAAAGCTTGTTGACACAAGGATATATAAACTAGTGTCATTTTCCTTATCCATTAAAAAGTCAGGATTAGGAGTCTGGGGAAGCAGCCACATATGCAAAGTAATTATCTAATAATGGAAGTTGAATGTAGATATTTAGTTACAAAACCACAAATTACAGGCTCTTTTAAAAACACATGCCCATCCTACCACATAACATTTCCAACAAAATAATTAGAGTTCTTTGCATCTATAATTTCATGTTACTGACACTCTAAGCAAACATTGAAGTTACACAGTAATATACTATAACAGCTTCAGACTGATTCACTTATATTGTACAAAAAGGCAGAGAGATAGTTAGGCCACTGTATGAGTCAGAGAAGTTGTCAAACAATCCTACCTGTAAAAAAATGTTAGAGACTGCTATAAAGAAAACTTTCTTAACCATTTAGCATTTTTTTGGTGCTCCATTATGTGCTAAAACACATACAAAGGTATCTGAAAATACATGAGCATCAGTTATTTACTCAGCTGATAAACAAGAATTAGGGTAAAGATATTATAAATCTTATTCTACATGAAAGAACATGGGGATGTTCAGAAGTTTATCTGTTCACAGAAAGGATTCACTCCAACTTAGTAACAGATGGTGAAAGATTTGGTAGACATTGAAACCCTAAGGAAAGGATAAAAGACACTTGTCTGTGGATCCCAAGTACTTATTTGCAAAATAGATCTAAAATTGTCATTTATTTACAGAAATGAGACATAAAGAATGTTTACATTGTCAGGAGTAATAAGGAAGTATATGTTTCATGGTGAGTATAGTCTCTACATGTGAATATTGATATACATCTCCTAGAAGTCTGGATCTCAGAGGACATTAATGTTAACTGGTAGCCAAAAGTCCTTTCTGAGTTAAGTATTGATGTTACTTTAGAAAGACATAATAATTGCATATAGGCATTGTTTTTCAGTAAAATATTCCATTCATGATGCTTAGGAAGAACTAGTTCACACCAGGCTTTCCAGCTGTGTTGACTGTGCTGAATTTGCCTTTCTCAATGGTGTTCATAAAATTCTGAAATTTTCCTAGAGAAAATCTGAAGGCTGAACAGAGGTTCCTGAAGCTGCCCTATAGCTGTCTGTGGAAAGAAATGAAGAGCTGGATCTGGTGGATTTGGGGATAAGAGTCAGGATGGAAGCTGATACAAATTCAATCACATGCTGATCTTCATCAATTGCTAAGATGCCATCCCTTCTTGAGAAGAGCCATGATGGTCCCATAATCTAAAACTAACATAGAAGATGGCCATGAAGAAGAACTTCCCAGTTGTTCTCTCACATGGGTACATCCTTTATAAAGATCCTATTTCTGATCTCTGTAAATCTGAGTGTGAAAACAATGAAATAAATCACAACTGTGAGAAAATACCTGTTGCTTCTTCCTCTATAACAATTCACAAAAAAAATGATGAAAAACCTTTGAGCAAGCTAGGGAGGCTTCTGCTCCAACCAGACAACTCAGACATCACTGTCCCAAAGGACATATATGATTACAGTAGACTGTGGAGAAACAAAATTCAGACATGGGTCTGTACAATGAGGTATTTATGCAAAGCTCTGCCACTGCCTTTGTCCTTAAACCTGCCCATCGATTCAACAGCCAATTGTCCTGGTAGACTTGTGATTTGTGTCAAGTATATTGTGCTGATGACTGCAGACATGGTTCCTGAGCCTCTGACAACACACTTGCTTGTAAAAACAACTTCTGTTGTCCACTAGATCCTAAAATGCACAAAAGGTTAACTTGAAAATCTGTTACCCATTGCCATGATTTGGCCCTTCTTAGACCCCCTTCAGGCTCACGTGTGTCTTCCTCTCCTGCTTTGTACCTTCTAGCTTACTGCCAATTTTCTGATCTTGCAGAATTTCTCTTCTTGTATATTGCTTTTTGTGCAAAATAACTTGATTTTCATGTTACAGATGGGAGTGTTGTGCTGTGTCACACTGGACATTCCTTTATATTTCATTTTTCTTAGAATGTCTGGTAATGTTTTCTGGTCTCTGTTGTATTTTATAGGAAGACCAGTACGGGTGTAATTGATTTCTTGAGAGCAGAGACGAGACAGGTGTGATTTTCCCCTCTTTGCATTGATTATGTTGCAAACACCATTTCCCACTCCAGAACACACTGTCTTCTCTAGAGTAAAATTCCTCTCTGAAATAAAAGGCTTCCTTCTTTTAGGGGCAGAACATTTCCCAGGTACCGAAACACAGAATAGGACACAAGATAAATATTCCTAATACTATAATGTTTGGTAGCCTTTATTTTTAGTAATAGAAAGCCTGTAGGTTTTTATTTTAAGCAATTTATGCATGATCTTTACTTTAAAGTGACAGATGAACTGATCAACAATCACATCTTATGATGTAAGGGTGTGTGCAACATCAGTGTAGAGGACAATGCAGATACATTTTTTCAGCCTTTTCCAAGTCTCTTCAGTAAAACTATATGGCATTTTTTCAATATGGCTACTATTGCACATCATAACTATAATGATATTACTACTTCACATACTTTAAAAAGGAAAAGATCTTAAGAACTCAATCTGACAGATTCAGCTATAAGTCAGGCATATTCTAGAGGTCACTTTCTTGCCTTCTAACCTTGTGTTTGTAAGGGAAAGCAGAATCAGGCCCTGCCCAAGCTTAACCTGCAAAATGAGCCCACCGCACAAATTCACATGAAGAGCCAGAGAAGAGAGGCTACTGTCTTTCAAGAAAAAAGTGCAGTTGGACCTCCGCTGCACAAAAGGTACTCCATTTTCCTCCAAAGTGTTTTCTTTGGATGATCAATGTTGTGTCTTCTCCATGATGCTGTGAAGAATTCTTATCTTCCTTAAATTTTATTAATCTTGCCTAAGTTCAAATGAGTTTTCCCTGGGAGGTAAGGTTATGACTCTTCTTCCTCTCCCTAATTCCAGTAATGTAAATCTGTGGTGGCTTCCTTGCAGAACATGGAAGGTTACTACATTTTGGGATAACAATGCATGCCTTCATCTAGGCAGATGAAGCTCTACTTCTGCTTATGAACATACAAAAGGTGTAGTAAATTCAATCTGTCTCTTAAAAAAAGGAAAGAAAAGACAAGCTACCATTTCAAGTTAACAAAATGAAATTTAAAAATAATAATTTTTTTAAATGTAATTAAAAAGAAAGAAAGTTGTAATAAACCCTGGAGCAGAGGAAGCAGGAGAATTTTCTGTACACTTGATCAATGCTTGGCAAGGCCAGAGAGCTATGCTGAGTAATTTTTCATTTTATAGTCTGTATTGTACCTTTCCACTCCTTATGGAGGTGAGCAGTAGCCTGTTTAGGAGAAGAAGTCAAAAGAGAAGAGGAGTTGACAAGAAGGGCTAGCATAATGTCCTTGGACTGGTCCGTGAAAATGTCTATGCACATAGTGACTAGAGAACAGAAAAGCAAAACAAAACAGTACCAAGTGCTTTGTTCAGCCTCCTGATCAGGATACTTAAGGGGGATTTTGGCAAAACCAGTTCCAACAGAGCAGACAAGTAAGAAGGGTTAGTCTCCAGCAGAAAAACTTGGTCTTCTAATACTTGGCATGCTCTTGAAACAAGAAAAGATGCCACATGCAGCAGTGTAATTGATCATCCTAACCCCAGGAAATCCTAGGGAAGATCACAGGTGAGATCAAAATCGAGTTTCCTGGAGCTGCTGCACTTAGGATCAACAAAGGGATGGAGGAGGGAGATGGAGCAGCTTTTTTAAGCCCTTGTATTTCACTGTTTCATGAGCAATTCATTCATGTATGTATTCAGCTGCTTTTCAAATATATTTTCCTGTGGAGAAAGGTTGTGTTTGATTATGATCTTTCTTTTGGAAGGTCCAGGGGCCAGGTCTTAGCCATATCTTTCTTTTCTTTTATGTTTATAGAGTATTATGGGACAGCCCATCATTACCTATGTGAAGTCCCAAACATAAGGGATCTCCCAGCACAGGTAGGGCCTCTAGCTTTTCTTCCAATGAAAATGAAAAAAGATTAATAAACACAACAAAACCCAAAACAAAACAACAAAAAAGCCAAACAACAACAACAAACAAAACAAAACAAAAACCACAAAACTGTAGCACTGTATATGAGCTTTTAATAGAGAATCCTTTCAATATGGAAGCACATCACGACTTCCACCTGCTTCTCGGTCAGCTGCAGTCTGTTCACCGTGTCAAATCTTAACAGAAGATCTCAGTTCCAGCAACTAATCAGTCCTAACAGTGTTTGGATTGTTTGTTTGTTTGTTTGTTTGTTTTTTCTTCTTCTCCTCCTCAAACTGTTTGCAAGGTCTTACAGAGGGTGTTTTGTTTAGTTTTATGGCGACTTGTTTCCTTTTGTAAAGTACCCCATCAATAAGTTAGTCAGTACTAATCTCCTGCTGCACTGTGACCGATAGTAATCTCTTGTTGTAGTGTGGAGAGATTTATAGTTGCAAACAAATTGTTTAAAGCTGCAAAAGAAATGTCAGTAATATTCAGTGTGATCAGCACAGACTTCTCAGCTGTGTATCTTGATACATCGTGAAATTGGTTTTCTTCAGAGAAAGTCACCTTGTCACTGTCCGTGTTAAACTGAATAGCAACAGTTTGGTTAATATTTTTGGGCAATGATCTCAAAAACAGCAGTTATATCTTGGTGGGAAACGAATATTTTGCGATGGTTATTTACTTTCTCCATCTACCTGGGTATTTCAGGCGTTCACCGATGACAACATTAACTCCTAATGTTCGTAGCTTTGGAGTTGGTCGGCAGCAAGTTTTGAAGTCGGATTGTGCACTGCAGCTACGGCATACAGGAGATCTCTTTCTGATGTATTTTGTTATAAAACAACTCGCTTCGTTTTCTGGGTTCGTATCTTCCTTCAGTTGCCTGTGAAATTCCAGGGACGGCAAATTGACAAAACAGAGGGAAGAATAAGACTGAAAATGGTTTGATAAATGCCGTGAAAATGAGATATAGCTGAAAAACATCTACTGCTCATATAATTTTGTTTCACCATGGAGACATCTGAGGCTGCAGTTGTATGGAAGGGCGGTTTCTTTAAATTAATTTTAGTTCCATGTTAAAGAACTAAAGAAAGATAATTTAATTTTTTGGTGCTGCATCCGATCAAACTTCCACTGGTTGGGAAAAAGGCGGATTTACTTGTGCCGATATTGATTGATGTCGTGGCAGCGATCAAGTAAGGGTGTATCGACACTAAAAATATTAGAAGTAACAACAAAAAAGAGGTTCCAATATAGACCATCAGTTATGAAAAAATAGGCAAACACGAACCATATCACATCACCCTTGGAAATAAGGCCATCATCGCTTATATGTGTCCCCAAATGTTTTTAGCCACGGACTTACTCGCGGACTCAAAGGATCTTAATTTCTTTCACTGTCAGGCAGATCAGAAACGAAGGGTCGGTCGCGTGACCCAAACCGTTAATTCGCCGCCTGCACCTTCCTGGGAAGTGCAGTGCCGGGGAACCTGAGCTGCGAAGTGGACCCGGCAGGTCCCCTTCAGCATGTCCACTTCATTATACTACACTTGCCCGCAGCCACGATAATTTGTTTTTCTTTTTTTTTTCTTTTCCTTTTTTTTTTTTTTTTTTTTTTTCTTCAGAGCAAGTACGCCCGGTGAGACCC